>OX453080.1:6318637-6576100 GCA_949699795.1 Spicauda simplicius
TAGTAAAATAATTGTTTTTAATTATAGCATCATCCAACAGCCATACATACTTTATACCAATAGATTTATGTGACGTCACGGCGACAAACCCTCAGTATGAGTGTAAGTTTCATCAAAACAAGCCCGTATCTTGTTCTCATCATTCAAATACATACGTATTTGACGTAGGAACGCAACTTACTTTGTAATGTATGAGCGAAAAAATAACAATGTTTTAAGAAAACATAGTAAATTAGCACTAAGGGCACTGTATAAGATCGTCACATATTTTTCTTACCTCTCAGACTACCTGCTGCATTGATTTAAATAGTGTATTTATAACAAAGACGAGTGAGGAGTATTGACCCGCGTGAAGGAGCGGTTACTATACCGGTCTGACGCGCAATGGGTTCCTGGTTAGATTCCCGGCCAGGCTGATTTGAATGATGAGTTTAGATTCATGTTCTGGGTCTGGGTGTTTGTGAATTCGTCTTGTGTGTGTCCATGGTGCCCACGACGTAGGAGAAAATCCTAGTGTTGGGCTATGAGTGTAAAACGCGTGTTTAAAAAAATATCAAGCTTTGAATTATAAATGAATCGCATGTTTTGATAATTGTAAGCTTTATTAATTACTACATTATTCCCACGGCTTCGTCCGCTTTGGTCATATCTGATGGTAATGAATATCCTATGTATTAATGTCGCAAACTATGTGTGTGCCGAATTTCAGCGGAATCTGACCGATAGTTTTTGCGTGAGAGTACCAAACACATACACCCTCACAAACTTTCGCATTACTACATAGTATAAAACAAAGTCGCTTCGCGCTGTCTCTATGTATATATGCTTAGATCTTTAAAACTAAGCTACGGATTTCGTAGTTTTAAAGATCTAAACATACATAGGGTCAGATAGCGCGAAGCGACTTTGTTTTATACTATAAAGTGATTATACCTCTCAACTATACGAACTTATTTAACGGAAAGCAACATAATTTACTACTCTTACGTCTCATTCTGTCCCGTTAGGAATGACAGAGATGCAATTATCATGCATATGACTCCAACGATAGTGCATGTGTTGAGAAAGTATGAATTTTTGAAATAATTTTCGAATTGTTAGAATACGACGCAATATTTTACATACTTGAAAATCTAAATTGACAATGAATGCGACCCTGTTGAAACAAATATCGGAAAAATCAGTCTTACGTGACCAAAGCCAAAGACCAAGCTTAAACGACGAATTATTCATTTGTAAAGGACAAACGAATAATTCGTCGCTTAAGCTCTAACACCGCGGATCTCAAAACAACTTTTCAGGAGAGCAAATAAACTGTCTCAAATAGTAATTTTTAATTCTACAACTACCAAATAATATATTGCGAATCAAATATTGATATACTCATATTCAAATATATATTTTTTAAATGTAACATGTCCCTATATTATTTTGAGATACCATTATTTCATTAACTTAAAATGGGCATTTTTTGAGTTACGCGGTGTTAGAACTTAAGCGACGAATTGTTAATAAATGTGCATCTATAATTTTCATAAATAAAAATTTCATAGGTAAGGTATATTTTCACGTGAAGCGTAAAAAAGACCCTCCTATAAAATGTCTGTCACTACGTAAAAAAACCTATTAAAAACTACTAACGCAATTTGGTCAAAATTTTCAAGAAAACATGTATATCAGCGGTCGATACACAACGGCTCACGGCCACCTCCTTGCGGCCCGCGGTACTTCCTATAACGTCTCCTTGCGGCTCGCGGTTCTTTATTTTACAGTTGCCAACAGTTTTATGCCGTAAAATGTTATTGACAGCTATTTTTTACCGTCAAATTTCCTTGCGCATAAAAAATTCAGATACTACTTTCGAATGTGGTCACATTACGAAAATAATACATGACGAATAAATACTTCCCGTCGGGAAGTCGGTTAAGGTTGCCGATCGCTGGTTTAGTTTGTTGAAATGGTCACTAACCTATCGTAAAAAATCGAACTGACAGCCTTTTGGAAGTACGTTAGAAACGACTTAATGATTTTGTAACACTAAATATTGCAAAAGTACTGTTACTACGTTGTTGCAATCGAATGACGCGAAACCTTGAAAAGTTGATAGTCTCACTATAATGCACTTATATACATTTGTATGAATTTAACAGGCGTAAATAAAGCGTTTTCTCATTTCATTACTTCAGTAGCTTGCACCAATTTAAGGTCCCAACAACAATTTGAAACCGACGAAAAATTAAAACACCTATAAAAATCTAATTATCAATATAATATAGTAATTCGGGTTAATATCAGACCTATAATAAAAGTTAACGATCAACATGAAAAATTAAATTGGCATTTTTTATTGGCGACAACATACTCGAACCTATGACAAAGATGTATATTGCCATTTTTTATTATTATGCCAAATTAACCTACAGTGGGTGCGTTCCATTAGACGTTCACAAGGCGCACACTCACGACCGCAGTTTTTCCCGTTCCATTAGCTTATGAGCTTTACTGATATATTCCCTACTAAAACGATCACTTCGACCCACCTTGTTAGATGGGTCGTCGTGAGCGTCGCGTGGGCGTAAGTCATGACATCACTCATGACGTATTCGTCGAGCATAACGACCGCGGTCGTCTTGTGGAACGACGTTTTGGGCGTTTGGGGCTTTGTGAGCGTCATCTGGAACGCGCCCTATATCAATCATACGCTTCTACCACAGATTCGATATCACACGAAAAAACTTTATACATACTTTTCAAAATGACACGGAATAAAATTATACATAAAAAAATAAAAATGATCTACTTACACTAAACAATTTGAATCGCCACAATCAAATGCACGTTCGCACTAATACAATAGTGCACACAACTAAACACACACATACATAGTTTAATTACTTTTTTTAATAACGTGCAAATCAATCAATAAATCCGTGAAGTGTTAAATATTTTATACAGTTAGAATGAATATTGAAAAATAAAATTTTATACATTCATTGCACATATATTTCTCGCAGAAATAACAAATATAGTTGGCCCATTTTGGTGACTGGATTTATATAATTTTGAGTACATAGGATAATAATATCCTAGAGGAAAAAATGAAATTTATTGTCTATGAACGGCACTAGTCTTCGCAAATGTCAATAAGGTACAGAGCAGATATCAAATAGACACACTATGTACATAGACAAGCTATCAGAGAGATCTTGTACAAAGGCACCGGCAGACATTGAGTATGGCAAAGCTTTAGAGGGGATTTGACCACATTTTGGTTAGTATAATAAAACAGTTGAAAGCTCCGTAAATTTAGTTTTCTATTACTCAGAAAAGAAACAGTCAATTTCTTTTCACATAATATCTTAGCCTCTTAAGCAATTCCTAAAAAAACTCGCCAATTCCTTTCAAATTACTGAGTGTTGCCATTTTACTTGATAACTGCTCTGTCAAAATATCACACTGTGGAACGGTTACCCAAGGCACGATAACCCTCCAACAAGGAATAACACATTCAGCTCAGACATCAAGAATGCGTGAAACGAAACTCACATTCGGATAAAAAATCTCTAATATCGCATTTCGCAACTATTGCCATGTGGTGTTGCTCGCGACGTTCGCATTCGGTTGCGCGAAAGCGTTCGGGAAGGTCTGGCCTAGGTTTAAACCACCGAACTGCTGGGACAGGTTCGGTTGAGGCGGTTGTTGGTTGAAGAATTGGTTCGGTTGGAACGGCTGAGCGCCTTGCATCGGTTGCTGCATCGTTCCAAACGGTTGCTGTTGGAAATTGTTCATCGGTTGAAACTGGTTGAAATGTGACTGCATGCCGTTTTGCATACCTATATTGCTGTATATCGGCTGTTGGCTGGTGGTCGGTTGGTAGGCCGTGCCAAATGGATACTGTTGCTGTGGTTGATTGAATTGATTCGCTAAGTTGGTTTGTGGTAAGGATGGTGTTTGACTGTATAATGCTAATATACTGTCCTTTGTGAGTTTTGATTTCTCCTTCTCCGTTGGTGCAGCTTGTTTGAAGAAGTTCTCTTCTTCTGTTTTCAGGTCGTTCTTGGGTGCTTCTTGTTTTGGTGCCTCTACAGGTTTTTCTTGGGGTGCAGAGAAGAAACTTGAAAATATATCATCATTGTTGGTTGATTTGGTTTCTGGTTTAGTCGTGTCCAAGCCGAGGAGGTCTGCGGAGCCGTTAGAGGACCTATTGGTGTCTGCTTGGTTCGTTGGCGTGCTTCTGCCTAACTTGGGACTAACTGACGATTTCGGTTTTGGTATGCTCGGGATGACATCGGATTTCTGTAATGCACAATTCCCAAAATTATTTTCTGAAAAATTTAAGTTGTGGAATTATTTTTTATAAGATTGCGAACGAGCATGCTATCCGTCTGATAGTACTGCCCATGGACATCTGTAAGTATTTAAAGAAAAACTATAGACCAGTACAAGATGTCAATCACAGAAGTGTTGCAAATTCTGAAGACTAAGATTGTTGCCTCATGTAAAAGTGAGCCGGAAACCACACCCTTCCACCGAAACGCAAAAACTGCTTCACGCTAGAAATAAACGCGGCAGTGGTACATCCTCGATGGAACCATACGCATTCCACCACATTAAAGAACATTGAACATGCAAAAAACTTTAAATATTTAGCACTTACGTTGTATTTCTTGTCGCTGGCCGTTGGTGCAGGTAGAGGACCCAATCCGGATGACGTAGACTTCTTTTTCCGTTTCTGTCTTTCCATTTCTTCGTCTATCTCTTTATCCCTGAAAAAAAAACACCATATATTTATTATAAACTTATTTGCGTGTATTGTGCATCATTTTTTGCAGTTTGTTAACTGTATGATCTTAAAAGATATAAAAGTAGATTTCCAATATGACATTGAACAACATTGTCAGACATGAATAAAATTATAACAATAGTATCAATTAAAATTTGTAAAAGATGTGTATCTATATTTTATCTGTAATTTACAAACTCTTGTCTATGCTCGGGGAGAGCACTCTTCAGCTACAAATAGCCCGCACTTTTGATTAACAGATATCAGTAGCTACAACGATAATCTTACCAAAACCGCTACGACACTTACCAGTTAACTTTGGGCAGTGGAAGTGGCACCCACTCTTTGGCAATGTATTTCTTCTGTTCGTACTTGGCGCGGATGAACGCTTCGAGAGACGAATCGTTCTGTGGCCGTCTGAACGAATCAGGTAGATTCGCCTCATAGACTGCCCGTGCGCGCGAATTGCCCATTTGTTGGAGGGATACCTAGAAAGCATCATTTCACATAATTAGAGTATTAATCAATCATCGGATTTAAAATTATGTATGTATGTAGAAACATGTTAAAAATACAGAAAACTTGTCATTTCTGAGTATTAGTATCAGGATATGACAGAAATACATCAATATACAAAAACATAATATTTTTCATACACAATTAAGAATTCTTTATTCTTACTGTAATAATATACTTTTTACCTAACCTTTATATCAATAAGGAAATTTTTCTATACATCTCAGTTGAATCACATTGCAAAATCCATTAACCTATTACAAGTTAGCGCACAAATTTTAATTATGTAGAAAGGAATATAAGTAATATAAAGAACGTCATAACACTGTATTTTGGTATAAATCAATATAATAATAAATATTGACACAGATGTCTATTTGAACTGTACTAGTTCATTTTATATGTGTAACAAATACTGATATAATTTGCATTCTTGATCTAATTAACTTATTGAAATTGTACAAAAACGGAGTACTGTTGATTTTTTTTTATAGAGCGGCCTAATGATAATGGCAGACGGGCCACCTGATGGAAAGCAGTCACCGTCGCCTATGGACATTTGCAACACCAGGGGAGTTTCCAATGCATCGCCGGCATTGAAGAAGAGCTCGTTTTTTTTTGATAGATCAGTTAGTCAAGAAAATGTATAGATAGCTCTCCGTTTTTCTAAAAACTTAAAAAAAAAACAAGTATAGCCTAAATCAGGCCAGGCAATCACGATTCACTAGAGGCATGTGAATAAGAATTTTTTAGAAAAACCCTCACCACTTGCTCAGGTGTCCATGAGTCCAAGTTGACACTCTTCACTTTGGAGATGTGGACACCGAGGTTCCGATGGATCCCAGCGCATCGGATGCACAGGAATATGCCGAGGTTCCATGACGCCCAGCGTGGTCCTGGAATGTTTAGAAAGAAATTGGTAATGACATGGATTTATAATGGGTAGTAAAACAGACTGAAATCCGCGTCTTCTTTTTTTCGACGTTCGAGGTCTAATTATTCAAGACCGTTCCTTGGTAAAAATACACTCTCGGCAACCAATTATTGTCCTACTGCTGGGCACGGGTCTTCCCTCAGAATGAGAGAGTTTTGGGCCATAGTCCACCGCGCTGGCCAAGTGCGATTTGGTGGACATAAAAAATACACTAAAACTTACTAAATTCAGATATCTTCTGAGAGCGAACCAGGAACACTTTTGCGAGTCAGACAGTCACATTATCACCTTGTCACGCGACCACCTTGTCACCTTGTGACCACATTGTCACGCGGGTCGTAATAATTAAACAGCGTTAACAATTGACCCTAGCCAAAACACGAATAGAATAGAGCAGTGATAAGTAGTGATAGCCTAATGGTTGAAACTTGCGTTCTCGATCGGGAGGTCCGAGGTTCAAGTCCAGGCACGCACCACTGATTTTTCTAAAATTATGTACAATATTTCCGGTAAAGGAAAATATCGTGAGGAAACCTACACACCCGAGAGTTCGTTAAAAAAAAAGTTCACGGAGGTGTGTGAAGTCCACCAATTCGCACTTGCCCAGCGCGGTGAACTATGGTCTGTAACTCTCTCATTCCTAGAGAAGACCCGTGCTCAGCACTGGGACAATAATGGGTTGACGACGAAAACACGAATAAAACAAGTAACTTGGTTAAATTATTATAACAAAAACCCGCCTACTTAAAAACCATTCATTGGCTTTAGTTTCAGCCGATTGTGGTTAAACTGTTATAATATACTAGTTGACCCGGGAACTTCGTTACGCCTAAAAGTCAAAAATCTTAAATTATCAGTGTTTCTCCACTAAATTATACATGTATAGTACACAAAAACCTTCCTCGTGAATCACTCTTATCTATTAAAAAAACTGCATTAAAATCCGTAGCGTAGTTTTAAAGCTCTAAGCATACATAGGGACCGACAGTGAGAAGCGATTTTTTTTTTATTATGTAGTGATGGGCTCAATTAGTAACGTGTCGTATACGAAATCGATTATGTTTTTAAGTCGGTTTTTAATAACGGAACGGAACGATGAACGAATAGTGATGGACGTAAATAGGCGAATTAAGGACTATATGAGAGATTTATTCATTTATTTCTACGCGACTACGTCAAAAGGCGGGTAATAATTTTCGTCATACGTACATATATAATTTTTTTGGCACGCACTACAGCCCTAACAGCTTGACGGATTGTAACTTAAGATTTATCATAAGAACCGTCTCAGTTTACAGAATAAGTTAATATTATAAGAGTGGGTATCAAATAAACGCTAGTAAGCTGACTTTTCCAATTTTAGCAATCGGGTTTTTGTTTTCATAATAACTTCTTGTTATCCTGATAACATCTAAAATTCTAGCTTTAACGAAACCACACACAGGCCGAACGCAGACGAAGTCTCAACTAAAGAGTACAACGATATAGAAACAAAGTACCCACAGTCACGCGACCAGCTACTAAATAACGAAACATAAATAAATTCGTCCCGGTTACTGCGTGACTAATGAGACAATTCGGATAGAATTTAGTGACTCGAGTCACTCGAGCAGTGCTACTACCTAACGTGAGATATACTCGAGTTTTCGAATCAGTCCAGTAAGTAGTCAAACTCTCAGTAGTCATCTCGTTTATTTAATAATACTTGTATTAATTATTTATTATTTGACATTTTCTTAGACTAATGTTCAATAAATATGTCTTTTAAAAGTCGAAACCCCATACACGAGGCTGGACGCAGACGAAGTCACGTTTAAAGGAGTACAACGTAATACAAAGTACCCACAGACACGCGATCAGCTACTAAATAACGTAACATAAATAAATTCGTCCCGGTAACGTCACTAGTGATGTGACTTGAACAGAACAGATTCAGCGACTCGAGTCACTCGAGCATTACTACTACCTCACTAAGAGTTATACTCGAGTTTTCGAATCAATCTAGTAAGTAGTCAATCTCTCTTATCTCGTTTTTAATATCACTTTTATTAATTCACCAGTAAAGGAATACCAACAAACTACATATTAAAATTACGCATATTTTACACTTTTGTAGACGAATTTTCAATAAATATGTCTTTCTAACAATAACAAAAAGCAATATGTCGAAATAATTAATATAAATTCAAAACGAGAGGAGGAGTCCTATAATTATAACCCCATACACAAGGCTGGACGCAGACGAAGTCGAAAAGAGTACAACGGTATAGTAACAAAGTATCCACAGACACGCGACCAGCTACGAAATAATGTAACATAACCGCGTCACTAGTGATGCGACTCGAATAGAATTTAGTGACTGGAGTCACTCGAGCATTACTACTACCTCACTCGAGTTTTCAAGTCTCGAGTAACCTCATTAAAACTACAAGTTTATAATTCGAGTATTTTAATAACACTTGTAGGAATACCACTAATAGGAATATCAACAAACGATAAAATTAAAATTACACACCCTTATAGGCTAATTTTCAATGAATTCATTCGCTTACTAAACAACGTGAACTGCAAATGCAGTAAATCTGCCGATCTTATTTTGTACCACACATACTGCCGTCCTTCCCAGGGTCGCCTTAGTGGACAGCAAACGAGCATGTAACATCTGTAAACAACTTTATAGGTATAGAACATAGGTTCTATCTGAAGTCAAAAAAAGGTAAAAACGGGGCTCGAGTCGCATCACTACTCACGACTGAAACATTAAACAAATAAACCGCCCACATTTCGGTGAACCTTGATAGACCCTTGTCATTGAATTAAAAGCGAATTATTCGCAGTTTCCTGTTTTGTGGAATTCGGCTAATTGTTGCAATTAAACATTCATTCATTGGCAAACCTGTAGCTTATTATGAAGATGGGGTAATAATGTGTTGATCTGCTAATCTTATTAACATGTATGTTATCAATCTTCTAGTAGCTAATAAAACTGTATTTCTGGCATATTCCTTTCGGTTATTTTTCTTTGTTTTTTATTTTATTTTTGAAGTCATAACGTGCATGCAATCTACATGATGGCGAGTCAGAGTAGTCATCGCCTCCCATGAACATCTGTGAACAACTTCACATAGAACATAGGTTCTGTTTAAAATCAATTTCAGATGCATTGCCACTCCCGAGAATTAAAATGGTCGCCTTCCAACGAAATGAAAGATCTTCTTCACGCGAGAAGTAGGTGTTACATACGCTAAAAGGCTCATTTTTAATAAATTTTGCAACTAGTAATCGACTATTAGTAATCCCTACCAAAAGCGTCCCGGGACCGACCTGATGTTTCAATTGCAGTCCAACAGAATGTCGTTTACAAAAAGGTTCCTTCACAAATACTAAGTTGAAATTTCATCAGACCAAGACAAGGCAGCAGTTAAGTGTTACAAGCCTAAAATAGGTGTGTTGTGCTGTTGCATCTGCACCAAACCAAAAAGAGTTTCCCCACTAACTTTTATCTGAAAATATCTCTATCGATCCATGAACAGTTAATGAATCAGAAGACAAAACATTCAACTTTGTTGTGATAATTGGATAATAACCGTTAATACTTTGTCGAATACTTGTATGGAATTATCCAACCTGTGTTTTTGGGTATTTCACCAGCTATAGATAATACTTAAACAATGATACCTTTATAAAGAACAAGAAAGAAATTGGAGGCAAAACTATACAGCCGACTGTATTGAAAATATTTTTATTTGCGAAACAACAATGACTTCAATCTATGTATTAACAATTATTTGGAGATATCTTCTTACTATCTTACTTCTTACTATTATCATTAAAACGAAAGTTGTGAGTTTATTAGAGACATATCGTGCGGGCGGGGGCGGCAAATTATTTAGAAATGTCAAAGAGTGAGTAGGTTTGGCGGCATGTCCCTGTAGTTCTGGGACCAGAATAGGGCTACGGTACCCTCTGCCTGTCGAAAGAGGTGACTAAAAGGGACTTCCGTGGTTGCGGGCGGAAAGAGTGGGATGGACGGCGGCTTGTGTCTTCTTTCTTGTCTTTCTTCTTGCGGTCGGTCGCATGCCACCGTAAACACCAGAAGATGCTCTTCCCTGGTGAGCGTTTCACGCCCAACAGGGAAGACCCCGAAATGGGCATCGCGCTCAGAGGACTACGGCTGTGTTCCGTTGGAAACCCGGAGTCTTCCACGCAGTGCTAAGGACGGCCGCCGAGGTTTTAGTGCGGTAAGAATACCACATAACCCGCATCGCTCCCACGACGTTGGGTACTTTTTGAAGGTTTTTTTTCGCAAGCAAAAAAAATAAAAGGTTTGGCTACCTATTTTTTCGCCGAAAAATTTTTTTAACTAGGTGGGCCGTTAATTACGTAAACTTGATCGGCCCCGGGCGGCGTGAATCCACGCTACGCCACTGGGATATACGTACGTTGGATATGCCTTTCATAAAATAAAAAAAACATGCGTGCGTACAAAGTACACATGTCAGAAGTGAAACTTCTTTGGCGAACTAATTTATAAATCTTGTTTATATTTATACAAATCTAAAACTTTAAATTTCCAAGATTAAGAGGAAGGGAAAAAGGCGTGATACGACGTTCGCTCTGTCTCACTTTTTCTCTCAATCTTTCTCACTCGCTTGCTCCCTACTCTCACTCCACGGCTAGTTGCTCATGCTACGTTCGCCCTGTCTTACTCTCTCTCAATCGGTCTGGATCACTCTCTCTCTCTTTTCCGACACTTCCGTTGCATACCGGCGTGACGTTTCATCTGTAAAAATTTTACCCTCATGCGCCTAAAGAAGTTTCACTTCAAAAATACTAGTCGAATTTAACTTAAATTTAGGGCACACCCGTGGCATAGCGTGGCGTCACCCGAGGCGGAAGTACAATTTAACGCCCATCAACGTAGATTTTTTGTCGGCGAAAAAAAAACATATTGCAACATCTGCGCAAATTGACCGAAAAAAGGCGCCCAAAACTAAATATTTCATCGCCGGGGCGGAACGCAAATCCCCCCCCCCCCCCAACGGTACGCCACTGGCACACACATAATTTATGCCCATGCTAGGCGTAACACAGGTATATTATCTTAGGATTAAATTCATTCTTATGATATGATGGAATTTAATATGCACAGAGAAAAAGAATTTTTATCAGGGTATTTCCTTATTGGTAATCATATCTACACGTCAAATATTGAAGAAAGTATTGTGCAACAAGATAACAATACATATCACTTTGAATAAGCAATTAAGTGTTTATAGATTAAAATGTTATCTTCACTGATAACACAGTATTGTTACAATATCATCTATAGCATTCCCATTTGGTGTTTACAGACAGAAATAGCTCTTTAATAGAATTAACATGATATATGTTTTGTATATGAGTGTCCAAAATTTTAACCTATTAGTTAAAATTTACATTCCAACAGTGTTTGCGGTTTCCCATACATACAGCCTTGATTTTTCTGAAGTTAATAAAAGTTTGATATTAAAATAAGTATTTACCACATGGATGCATGCATATAAAATTTAATAGAAAACCCATCCCATCTATCATTACCTATTGCAAATAAAATTAATTTTATTGCATTGTTTCAATCTCGGGAAAAACCACAGGGCACTGCTAATCATTAAATAGAACATATGTGTCGTCAACCCATTATCGTCCCACTGCTGGGCATGGGTCTTCTCTCAGAATGAGAGAGTTAGGCCACAGTCCACCGCGCTGGCCAAGTGCGAATTGGTGGACTTCACACACCTCTGAGAACTTTTTTTTTTTAAGAACTCTCGGGTGTGTAGGTTTCCTCACAATGTTTTCCTTCACCGAAAAGCAGTGATAATTAATTTCTAATACGCACATGAATCAGTGGTGCGTGCCTGGGTTTGAACCTCGGACCTCCCGATTGAGAGGGCAAGTTTCAACCATTAGGCTATCACTGCTCTACAAATAGAACATATACTGATTACAATTCCGTACTGTTGTCCATGCCATAAAAGTATGATAGTAACATATGCATTATTATAATTTAATTTAATTAGCATAAGGAAGCTGTCCTTGCCTCCTTCACTTCATAAAAGATCAAAGGTATATAATAATATATAAATCATTTTTATTTCCTTATACTTCCTGTTATGGACTCTTGTCATTATTGCTAGAGGCACTCATGTAATAGGACACCTATAACATATTCTATGAAATAAGAAATTACATATTTCTTAACAAATTGATATAGCCATTCAAAGAGGGAATTCTGCAAGCATCTTATAAACCCAGGGACAGTGATGAGGATATATTTGTTTCTATATTATATTTTTTGTGTATATATGTATACTTTGTTAAAATATTTCTTCTTTATGTTTTGATCTATATCTATACTTATTAATAAGTACTTAGTACTTATTAATAAGTATAGATTACTTATTAATAATTATAGATACTTATTAATAAGTATAGATTATTACTGAAATAAAATAAATATTTTGTGTTATAGAATAATCTATGTATCTCTAATCTCAAACATTTATTATTATGGAACTGCCTTACAACAGATGTGTTAGACATTCATTGTGAGCTCTCAAGAGTGGCAACTTATCTGTCATTGACGGAGTGACCACAAACCAACAGATGGACTGCATGCTCGTTTGCAACTTCAATTGGATAAAAACCTTATGTCTATATTGGGTTTGGAAAAGTAGATTCAACATTTATTGGACCATAATTTAAGTCTGATTTTGATAGTGCAAGATGTTCACAACTAAGCATTCACTTTGTACAGATCAGTGATGATCAAATTTCACAGGAAAATTTCCCAAGTGGACATGATTCATTCATTTATGACTAACATTCAAAATATTTGCAAGAAATGCTTTATTGACCTATTTGTATTGGGTTGTATTTGGATCAACACTGATTCCAAGATCAATTAAATATTAAGAAAACTTAAACATTTAAGGTCCCTATAAAATAAATTTCCTCCATTGTTTAACTTCATTTTATTAACATCTCTACTGTAGTTCAACAAACCTTAGTTTTCATACTAATAGACTTAAATTTCTTTGGGTCAAGGTAGTTTTGTAACTTGTACATGATACAATATTAGGCAATTATTAAAATGCAGCCTTGTAATATAAATAACTGTAATAATTTGTTATTTATCTACTCAACAGAGATTCGGTTACAAATTCTGCTAAATGATATAAAAATGCTATTCAGGGATCACATTACTCAATGTACTGTGTGAAAATTAACGATCATATTTCACAAACGTTTGATAAAAGAACACACTTTAAATTTTATAGCCTGTGGATTTATATACAATGCACATAGGAACTAAGCAACCATTCCTAGGACGGATATTGGAATAAAAAAAAAAAAACCAAAAATGAAAATTCTGCTCACCCTTGGCGTCGCAGTCAACACAATATTTATTGTCTTCATCTTTCAACATTTGCATTAATATATTTTGACATCGATCCTGGATCTGTTTGGCCCGATCCTTTTCACTTTTGGAAGTCATTTCTGTGAATCAGTAATTGTTAATGTGAAAAAAGGGTGGTCGAAATACTAATGATTGTTTGTTGAAGAAGAGACCATAGAACAAAAGTGACAGCCGTTTTCAGTGATGAGGTGTATAGAGTTATTGTCTATGAAATTTGCCACAGATAAATTAAAAACTAGTTTTATAAAGTTCATCTTATTATTAAAATAAAAAAGAAAATTTGCACCCATGTACAATTATGATATTATTTTTGAATTTATTTATTAAGACTGTTATAGTTCAATAAATAATAAATAATAACTGAATATATAATAACTCTACACCGATTACCTAGTTTATCTTTTCTTGACTACTGTTTTTGTGTCACTGTTGACACTTGACATGACAAAGACATCACAGATATGTCAAAATAAAACAAATTGCAATTTGTGAAATTTCTTTCACTTTGAATTAATAAGTATTTGCAAATAGAAAACATATTATTTCTGTATTTATTACAAAAATGCAATGTTGTTTATGTCTTTCTTAAGTTCTGTTTAACGTGTAACTAATATTTTGCATTTACTTTGCGTTTCACAATAAATATTGCGTGTTTCATATTCGGTCATAATTTGTTATTGTTAGAAAATGGGTAATCAATTAGTGGGGGTTGCACCCTCACAAATCTACCCTGTGGAACACTATCTTAGTGATCATGTGGATTTATCATTTGACCAAAGGTAAGACATTTTTAGATAAAAATTGCTTGTTTTCAAAAGACATCGAAGGCATTGTTAATAAATGTGCACTTTACTTTGTGTTTTATTTATAGCATGATGTAGTTTTATTTTTATAGATTTCGATGAATATAGTACATAAGATACATATATAAATGTTGCAAAATCCAATATTGAATGCTTTAAAAAATATAGCATAACCTCCCTCCTTTTTTCTAATAGATAATAAATAACTAACTATCAAAAACTTGTGATAGAGCGCGAGAGAAGCCCCACTAGATAGATTTCTGCATGATGGATTTTAGATCTCAGTTCGGATCTTAGTGTATCCATGGCACCCATAACATGAAAAAATAGTGTAGGGCTATAACTAGCAGATATTATTTATCTATTATCATTTAATTGTCTTTGTGTCAAGATATTATGTTTATTTGATAATCTAGTACTATGCATGATAAGATCTTATCTATTCAATCACTTGTGTGTGTTTAACACAGCCTAGCTAAGTGCATGATAAGGTCCCCTCGTAAACGCAAAAAACCTTCAGGTTGAAGGGTTAAAGAACAGTACATTTGGAAACTGATTTGAATAGGGCTATGGTATCCCCTGCCTGCCATAAGAGATGATTAATAATAATAATAATTCTTTATTTGCTAGAATAAGGTTACATAAAAGCTGTTATAATTATTTTCAAAGTTTTCTTATTCTACCTAGTCGGCATGCAAATTTTAATCTAGTTGTCTAATCTATTTTTCACAGTTGTATGAGTATACTTCATTACAATAAATACGACATATAATTTAGATACACGTTAATTATTTCGATTTCTCAAATAGTTCTTATATTTCATTGCCTTCAGTCTCGGCTCAACGAGGTTCCTCAAAGTGGCCAGAGCGAGGTCCCGAGAAGGACTGGTGGTGGTGAAGGTGTTTGCGGTCCACGACCCATCCTTGCCCTTAGCTGAACACAAAGAGAGAATACTGAAGATAAAGGAGCAGCTTGCATCAGCCTTCAACTGCTTGCCTTTTCAAAGAGTTATTGTAAGTATCATTATTAGTTCTAGAATTAATGTGTTCTTGGCACGGTGGTCAGGTCGGCTAGGGTTGACCAGCTGGTTTGGCTAAACATTTGGTTAAAAATGTCTGACACCACAAATTACTATGTTTTTGTTTATGTACCAGTCATAGATATCACCTTTTTTCCCCTGGAAATTCAGAAGGAAAAAATCCAGGAAACACTCAGTAGCAACATCAATATAATATCAACACACACTGTGAATGCACATATAAAATCTAAAATAAACATCTGTCCTAATAAGAGTTTGTAATAAAAACTGCCCCTGTAGTTTTGAGATCAGAAGAGCTCAATTTGGCAAAGGGCTCAGAGAACTTCGGTAGCTTTCCTTTATACCCTCTTGAAGTTCTTTTCGCGGCGCAGAGAACGGTCACAGAGAGCGTTTTTGTGCAGTAAAAAACTCGGCATCGCTCTCACGATGTCAGGTACCTTTTCCACATAATCAAAATGCCACAACCACTCTGCCAAGAGTGTACGACTAAATAGAGCACAGCAAACAAAATGTAAATAAACAAAAATATTAAAAAAAGTGTTCGGTATTTGACTGAACACTCGTGGGGAGTGTTCGATCAAATTCGATTCTGAGAAGGAGAGGTATCGCCAGGTGACAGAATTTAGAAATCGCCAAAACCACTTCATCTAATGATCGTCGTCTTAAAAATAATCGAGGTCCATAAATAAATTGGTGGTTTTATCACATGTTTTATGGTTTATTTTATTAGTTTATTATGTCGCCTCTTTACAAAAACGTGTTATTTTAAAAACTACGATTGTTATTTGAGGCTAATGGTTGAGTTACAAAATAAAAATCCTTAAAATGAATTAACTTACACAGACCTAATATGATCATTACAAATAATATCTGATGACTTACCGGCTTTAAGAAAAAAGACGATGATTATGAAATTTAACAAAAAATATTAATTTGTACTTACCACGTTGTAATAGTAAAGAGGCGATGTGTTCTACATTCATAATGTTTAATGTCTTTTCAGTTAACAGACAAAGCGGGGCTGTTGATGCGCGAGTACTGTAAATGCAGTGTCTACGACAGAATGTCGACGCGGCCATTTCTAACCCTGCTCGAGAAGAAATGGATCACGTTTCAAGTCCTGTATGCTTTGCACAGGATGCACAAGCTTGGCATCTGTCATGGTGATATTAAGGTATGTTTGTTTACTGGTGGTAGAACCAATGTAACCCGTCCCTGTAGTTCCAGGATAAGAATAGGGCTACGGCATCCCCTTCTTGTCGTAAGAGGTGACTAAAGGGGCTTCCGGGGTTGCAGCGGCAAGACTGGGAGCCCGAACCGTTTGGTCGAAGGCCACCGTCGGAAGAACGGGCGGTGGGCCCAGCCGCCCACCTAGGAGGAGCCCGATGGGGCTACGCGCTCAGAGGAATCCGGTTGCATTCCTTTGGAAGCCCAGAGTCCCCTTTGTAGCGCCGAGGACGGTCATCGGGGGGGTTTTAGTGCGGTAAAAATCCCACATAACCCTGCGTCGATCTCACGGCGTCGGGTACCTTTTTATGGTTTCCGCCTCGATAACAAAAAAAAAAGGGATACCGTAGCCCTATTCTGATCCCGGAATTACAGGGACAAGTTTCATTTAGTTAGCATCTAAATTGGTGGACTTTCATACAAACAATTCGCTCCTTTTGGAGTTGAATTTAAAAAAATCCTTCCGTAGATTTCCACCTCCGTCATAAAAGAAATAAGTGTGTGGAATTTAAAGCTTCTAGCCCTATGAGTTTCAACCGTGCATTGATACATCAGTCAGTCACTTTTGCCTTTTATGTATGTAAATATTTATCCACATGTGCAGGTGTGAAGCCGGGAGGTTAAAGAACGAAAGACTACCAAACTTTCTGTAGGTTGCATATGTTATTTTAATTTTGAAACAGTAAAACCTTCCATGCTGACTTTAGACCTATTTATAAGCATCATTTTAAGAAGCCATGTAAGCGATAGCCTTAACTCCATCCCCATACAGAAACTATATCATCCAAAGATTAGGTATTTTCAACGCGGGTGAAACCGCGGGAACTGCTAGTATATTATACTTTTCACATTTCAGTTAGAAAACATAATGGTAACCTCCTGGCTATGGGTCCTGCTGACGGATATAGCATCGTTCAAGCCAACGTTCCTACCGGACGACAACCCAGCGGACTTCAGCTACTTCTTCGACACCTCACGACGAAGACTGTGCTATGTCGCTCCGGAACGGTTTGTCAAAGCTCCAGACCCAAGCAGTAGATCTGCAGTAAGTGGAATATATTTAATTCTTCTATCATCATTGATTTTGTATAGGAAAACTGTCTATGGTTAAACTAGTGGCATCTTTGCTGCAGTAGCATAGTGTGGGGTAATGTGTTAGAAAATTTTGTCGGCGAAAAAAATGTGGCTCTACTTACTCTTTGATACCTATGTCTCTGAAAACTGAAGACCAAAAAAACCGGTTGGGTATTCTTAATATTTTGCGTCACCTAAATGAGGCACTCGAGACGTAAGGCCCCTCTGCCTCCTTCCCTTCCCCGCTAAGCCGCTGCATTGCTGAAGATATTCAGCACCAACTGGGACTCATAAGTCCCAGTGGAAAACTTTAAACTTATACATATATAAGCTTAAAGTGGCAAACAAGACATGCAGTCCACCTGACAATAAGTGGTCACTGGCCCCCGTAAACATTTAAGCACGTCCCTGTAGTTCCGGGATCAGAATAGGGCTACGGCATCTCCTACCTGTCGTAAGAAGTGACTAAAGGGGGCTTCCGGGGATGCAGGCGGCTAGAGTGGGAGCTTGAACCGTTCGGTCAGGCGATCCCGGGTTCGACGGCGATATGTGTGGTCGCATACCGTCGTAAAGACTAGACGAAGCGGTGGGCCCAGCCGCCCATCTGGGAAGAGCCCGATGGGGCAACGCGCTCAGAGGATTTCGGTTGCGGTCGTTTCAAGGTCCTGTAATCCTCTTTATAGCGCCGAGGACGGCCAAAGGGGGCTTTTAGTGCGGAAAAATCCCACATAACACTGCGTCGCTCCCACGGCGTCGGGAACCTTTTGAAGGTTTCCCCCTCGAGAACAAAAAAAAAGACATTTAAGCAAGTAAACAAAAAAGTGTGTGTGTACTTATGTACACGCGTTAGAAGTTACACTTCTTTGGCGTGACAAGATAAAAATCTTTTTAACCGACTTCCAAAAAGGAGGAGGTTATCAATTCGTCTGTATTTTTTTTTTTTTTTTTATATTTGTTACCTCATTTCTCCGGACTGGGTGAACCGATTTAGATGATTTTTTTTTTATTTGAAAGGTAGTGCGTGTCATAGGGTCCCATTTTTTTTTAGTATTTTTTTGACTAGGGCATCCATAAGAAAAACGCATAAGTCTTAAATTTGCATTTTCAATGTACGCGATAAATGTATGAATAACTCAATATCCCGCCAACCGATTTTGATGATTCTTTTTTTATTAGAAAGGATGTACTCCAGGGGTAGTCTGATAAGAGTTTGATAAGGTTCTAATCATAGGATCTTCAACTTTTTGGAGCAAAATAATAAAATTAGTGATAGTCGGCCGAACCTTAGCTGGAGAAGTCCAATTGAGTAAAATATAGAATAAAATTACTATGTAGGTATTTACTATGAAAAATTTGACCTTCAACTCTTCAATCCTGATGATGCAGGGGTACTGCTAGCCTGAACTATAAAAGTTGGTCGTTTGATGTTTGCGAATATATAATGAAATTGTTAAGCAAATTCATGGGACAAAAATTTGACCTTCAACTCCTCAACCCTGATGATGCAGGGGTACTTAAAGCCAAAACCATAGGGATAAGCCATTTGGTGCTTACGTATATGTTATAAAATTACTGAGCAAAAACATAAGATGAAAAATTTGACCTTCAACTCCTCAACCCTGATGATGGAGGGGTACTTCAATCCTAAACCATAGAAGTTGGCAATTTGGTGCTTACGGTTATGTAAAGAAAATACTAAGCAAAAATATAAAATCAAAAATTTGACCTTCAACTCCTCAACCCTGATGATGAAGGGGTACTTCAATCCTAAACCATAGGAGTTGGCAATTTGGTGCTTACGGTTATGTAAAAATAATACCAAACAGAGGCACAAAATTAAAATTTTGACCTTCAACTCCTAAACCCTGATGATGCAGGGTACTGCAAGCCTGAGCCATAGAAGTTAGCCACCTGGTACTAACGTATATGTTATAAGTTTACTAAGCAACAATATAAGATGAAAAATTTGACCTTCAACTCCTCAACCCTGATAATGGAGGGGATTTACTTCCAGAGGGGGCGCCCTGTTTGTATGAATTGTAAAAGTGTTTTATGTTTAATTTTTGTGAATATGTAGATGCACAAAGCAAACTTAGAGGCTTTATTTAAATACAAACATAAAAATATAGTCACTAAAAAGTGTAAAATAAAAACTTTTTAACAAAAAATATCTACCGACTTCCATGTCACAAAAAAGTAAAAAATAATTTAAATATATTTTGGTCTAGAACATACTCAGTACTTAGTACATAGTCCTGAAGTCGGTGCTCCACATATTTCGCTGGACGACGGTAACTACGTCCTATATGAGCACCGACTTCAGAACTATGTACTAAGTACTGAGTATGTTCTAGACCAAAATATATTTAAATTATTTTTTACTTTTTTGTGACATGGAAGTCGGTAGATATTTTTTGTTAAAAAGTTTTTATTAAAAAAATATTCTTTTGCCTTATTCTCATCATTTTTTCATAACGCCCCTAAAAAAGTATAACTTCAAAAAAAACGTGCGGCACTCGGAGACTGCCGCGATAAAGCTATTGCATAGCGTTTTCATTTTTATTCTCCTTTTCATTTCAACTTCATGCTGTGACTTTTGTGTGACGAATCTTAAAAATTCACTGTCATTTTTTCATAACGCGGCTAAAGAAGTATAACTTCAAAAAACGTGCGGCACTCGGAGACTGCCGCGGTAAAGCTCTGGCATAACGTTTTTATTCTAATTCTCATTTCAACTTCATACTGTGACTTTTGTGTGATGAATCTTAAAAATTCACTCTCATTTTTTCATAACGCGCCTAAAGAAGTATAACTTCAAAAACAAGAGTTCTATAAAATAAATCACAAACGTGTTATTGTTCCCTTCGATAAAGAGGTTTGCCTCAAGGTATCTTTACGGTCGAACTATTCTTTTATTTATTACCCGTCCCGCAACTTCGCCCGCGTTAACAAAAATCGATTGTCCCGTTGTCAGTAAAAAGTAACCTATATGTTAATCCAAAGTGTCAGCTAACTCCCTACCAAATTTTATGAAAATCGCTCCAGCCGTTTACACGTGAAGAAGTAACAAACACACACACACAAACTTTCGCCTTTATAATATTATAAGTATATAAGTGTAAGTATGATGAAATTTACTTTCAGGCAGATGACAGAACGGGTTTGCTGCTAAGCGAATCTCCTTGCAAAGTGGGCGAATTAGTACCTTCCATGGATATATTTTCTACTGGGTAAGATGTTCAATAATAAATAAATGGCCCTAAATATAGAATAAAATAAAAATTACTGCAGAACCCTTCTGGATAAGGGTAGTGGCAGACCGAAAACAGTGTAAGAGTTGGATGGGCCTTTGCCGTAAGGCACACCGAGACAAGAGATATTTTATAGTTTAAGAGAGAGTTTCCCATGTGTTAATGCTGATGATTAACTATGTTTGTACCGAATTTTACCGAAATTTGACAGCTTAGCTTAGCTTAGCTTAATTTGGTAGCTTTTACGTAAATGTGCAAAAAAACACATCCTCACAAACTTTCGCAGTTATAATATGTACTGAGTAAAGACACCCAATAATTCTAACTAGTCACCCGTAGCATCGGCCGAAATTCGACCGTAATTTAAATTAAAAAACTAAACTTCATATTGTCCAAATTAGTACGAATATTTCTCTAATTCAAATCAAATGTCATCTGACATTCTTGACGTTGTGTCTTTTCATAGTAAGACATTAAATGTTCTATTTCATTTACTATGTACCTATGTGTTTGTGACAAATGCACGGTAGTGTGTGTAATGTGTTTTTAGTTGATTTTATGTATGAAAAATGCATTATTTGAAAAAAATATTAACATTCTGCACTCCTTCTCTACGTCCACTATAACTGTGCAAAATTTCAGACTAATCCGTCCGCGGCATAATACTTAAAAATCCGTCACAAGATTTTGCTTCACGTATTAATATAATAATAATCATATATGGCAGGATTTTAACAAACTGTAACAGTTTGTTGTGTCGGTTAACACCGATTTTCCCAGGCCGAGTTGCAAACATTAGGCTAACTGGTTTTAATGTGACTGTTTTAAACAACCTTAAAGATACTTTCAGGTTTCATTTAACATGGGTTTTCAGAATTGAAAGGGACCTTTACTGAACAAATTTTGCATCATCCTATGTATAATATTTATGCAATAATGAATCTTGATTATGCTACTTAGCTTAAAACTTAAAACGCTTTCTACACTCATGGCCCCACAGTAGGATTTTCTCCGTGTCGCGGGTGCCATGGATACAAACAAAGTCGAATACACAAACAACCAGACCCAGAGCAAGAATCTAAACTCATCATTCGGATACCTGTCTGGCTAGGAATCGAACCCGGAGTCCACTGCGTGTCAGAACGGCATGGTAACCGCTCCGCCACACGGTAGTCAAAGTTTTAATTAGGATTTTACTCTTCCAGCTGTGCCCTCCTAGAGCTCTGGAACGAGGGTACTCCAGCTTTGGACCTGCCAGGCCTCCTCGCCTACCGCAACAGCGAGGACCGACCAGCCACCATGACGCTGCCGGACGGCTGCGATCCTGAGCTGAAGAGTCTACTTCACTCCATGACCGAGAGGAACCCGAAGGATCGGAAGAGTGCTGAGATATACCTGGATGAGGCGCGTGGCAAGTAAGATACTATTGAAATATTAAATTAAATGAAAAAATGTATTTGTTGCTTGAGGAAAGGAATCTTTACATATTTTATTTTTGTTTAAAGAATTAGACTTACACTCGAGGCAAATACGATCTGGAATAAATGTAAACAAACCATAAAAATTCATGAGTAGGGTTACACCAACTTGCACGAATTTGTACACAAATGCATTTTATATTCAACCAAAGTATGCATTAAATTTTCGCGAAGTCATTTAATTAAAAAGTCTTGATTAACTAATAACGACCAACTGCAACATAATATGCTATAACCAGTCAAACATAATTTGTTTAGCATTATCATCATTGTATAACTTATGATGTTACAACCTTAATTCCATGAAGGGATTTGCAACCTATTATAAGTTACAGGTAAAAGACGACTGATAAAACAACAAAAAGTTGCATTCTCCTGCCTGTCAGTGGTTGCTAGGCAACGGTTTGTTATTAAACATTTGATATCGAATTTTCCCCGAGTTAGTAATATAAATTAAGGTCACTTAAACATTTAAAAAAATGTAGTAAGGCGACTTCTGCTTGAATCACGATAACCAAAAAGAGAGTATAAGTGAATGAAGAGAGAATATGCTAATCCAGATTACCACTAATCCTAATAACTATCTCAAAATTACATTCAAATCCTATCAGTTACTTTTCCTTGGAACAGTAACACGCATTTTATTATTATATATTATAATATGATCTAACTTTAACTTTAATGAATGAGGTTAGGAATACGCGTCTAACGACAAAGAAGAGATGTCTTTAAGGTTCAAGAATGTAGGGTACAAAGTTTTATGGTCCTCATGATCAATGAAAATATTATTTAAACATAAAAAAATATAATACCATTTTTTACAGTTTAATTAATATTTTGCAAGTACCATTTAAAAAAAATCACATCCTATACTTTTCAATTTTCCATACGTTCTTAAACTACAGAATTAAACTCAAATGTTTCAGATTATTTCCGGAATATTTCTATTCATTCCTCCAGTCATACATGCTGATATTCTCCGCGCAACCAATACTACCAGCTGACGAGAAGATCCTCAGAATCCATCAGGACATCAAGAACATTATCAAAATCTTCACTCAACCCTCAAACGCTAAGAACTACCAGGACTTAGTGGATGAAACGACAGATAACCAAAAAGTTGATATCGACGCTTTAGTGAAGGAGGGTTATAAAGTGATGACCGTGAATGTTACTGACTATGAGGAGGACGTAGAAAAGCCTCCGGAGAAGAGGGAGCTGGGGCCGGATAGCGAAGGGTTGATACTGATTACGTCACTGGTGACGTCATGCATCCGAGGGCTCCATCATTGCACGTCGAAGTTGTACTGCTTGGAGATACTGCAGCTGTTGTGCGAGAATTCCAGTTCGGAGACGATTTTGGACAGGATACTGCCGTACATTGTGAGTTTTATTATCTTACTAGCTGTACCCTGCGTTGCCTGTACTGCACGTTGCTATGCCATCACAAAAAAAACAGATACCTTCGCGAGCTCATGAATAACTTTGCTAAAGACCATCACATGATCAAATGAATAGTTTATGATTCTATAGAGGACAAACAGACAAACATACAATTTTATTAAAAAGGAAAAGAAGATTATCGTGGTGACAGAAGCGAGTGAAGCCGAGGAAATAACCTAGTAGAAATAAACCGACATGTTATGATTGCGTTCCATTAGACTTTCACAAAGTTCACGTTCACGACCGCAGTTTTTCCCGTTCCACTAGCTTGTGAGCGTTACTGACTTAATCTCTAGTGGAACAATCACTTCGACCCACCTTATTAGATAGGTCGTCGTGAGATCGCATGGGCTAAAATCATGAGGTCATAAGTGACGTATTTGCCGCGACCACAACGACCGTAGTCGTCTAGTGGAACGACGTTTTGGACGTTTTGGGCTTTGTAAGCGTGTTCTGGAACGCGCCCTATGTATATAGTATCCGACTGAACGTCAGTTTTTGGTCAAATCTGATTATTGGGCTGTTGCTACAATTTTCGGCCGAAACCGAAACCGAAGATTAAAAAACTACAAGAATATCAGGTCCAAATCGGCTTAAAGTAAATATTCAATGGTTTAAAGAAATGTTGATTGTATCTAAACAACTGAGAGAGCAGAAAACAGTTATTTTGCCATTTGTTAAAAATGATAAAATTTCCAAATAACATAAATTTCTAACACTATTGGCTAAATAATGTCATAATGTGTGCTTTTCCGTGTGTGCGCGTATCCCTACGCCTTACCATATCTATCGCGGTGTCGTGCTTTCAGTCCAGTATGTTCAATTTTAGCGCATACTAAGGGCGCCTTCACATTAGATCGCAAGTAGCGCCGCCGCGGCGCGTCAGCCGCGCGACTGCAATGGATGCTTTCTTATTATTGTAATTATTATTTTTATTTCCATTATGGGAGTACAGCGCGCCACCGGAATCTAAAATTGTCTCTAGCTATAGTCGTAATAAGAAAGAATTCCGTGCAGTCGCGCGGCTGATGCGCTGCTGCCGCACTAATTGCGTCCTAATGTGAAGACGCTCTAAAAGCCTTCGGCTCCGGCCGGAGCTTTTGCGAATGTGGATTTTTTTGGATGAAAGTGGCTGAACTCGAAACCTAATGCATATTTTCGGACGGACAGTAGCCATTTAACTAAAATATTTTTTTATTCGACAGATATACCTCTCCCACGCGCCCGAAGCCCGAGTCCGAGCGTCGGCGGTGTGGTGCGCGGCGAGGTGCGTCGCGTGCGTGCGGACGCTGCCCCCGCAGGACTGCAACGTGTTCCCGGAGTACATCCTGCCGGAGCTGGCACCCAGGGCGTCGGACCCTTCGCTGCCCGTTAGGATCGCGTACGCTAACAATATTGGTAAGCAAGGCAGGACTGCAACGTGTTCCCGGAGTACATCCTGCCGGAGCTGGCACCCAGGGCGTCGGACCCTTCGCTGCCCGTTAGGATCGCGTACGCTAACAATATTGGTAAGCAAGGCAGGACTGCAACGTGTTCCCGGAGTACATCCTGCCGGAGCTGGCACCCAGGGCGTCGGACCCTTCGCTGCCCGTTAGGATCGCGTACGCTAACAATATTGGTAAGCAAGGCAGGACTGCAACGTGTTCCCGGAGTACATCCTGCCGGAGCTGGCACCCAGGGCGTCGGACCCTTCGCTGCCCGTTAGGATCGCGTACGCTAACAATATTGGTAAGCAAGGCAGGACTGCAACGTGTTCCCGGAGTACATCCTGCCGGAGCTGGCACCCAGGGCGTCGGACCCTTCGCTGCCCGTTAGGATCGCGTACGCTAACAATATTGGTAAGCAAGGCAGGACTGCAACGTGTTCCCGGAGTACATCCTGCCGGAGCTGGCACCCAGGGCGTCGGACCCTTCGCTGCCCGTTAGGATCGCGTACGCTAACAATATTGGTAAGCAAGGCAGGACTGCAACGTGTTCCCGGAGTACATCCTGCCGGAGCTGGCACCCAGGGCGTCGGACCCTTCGCTGCCCGTTAGGATCGCGTACGCTAACAATATTGGTAAGCAAGGCAGGACTGCAACGTGTTCCCGGAGTACATCCTGCCGGAGCTGGCACCCAGGGCGTCGGACCCTTCGCTGCCCGTTAGGATCGCGTACGCTAACAATATTGGTAAGCAAGGCAGGACTGCAACGTGTTCCCGGAGTACATCCTGCCGGAGCTGGCACCCAGGGCGTCGGACCCTTCGCTGCCCGTTAGGATCGCGTACGCTAACAATATTGGTAAGCAAGGCAGGACTGCAACGTGTTCCCGGAGTACATCCTGCCGGAGCTGGCACCCAGGGCGTCGGACCCTTCGCTGCCCGTTAGGATCGCGTACGCTAACAATATTGGTAAGCAAGGCAGGACTGCAACGTGTTCCCGGAGTACATCCTGCCGGAGCTGGCACCCAGGGCGTCGGACCCTTCGCTGCCCGTTAGGATCGCGTACGCTAACAATATTGGTAAGCGAGGCAGGACTGCAACGTGTTCCCGGAGTACATCCTGCCGGAGCTGGCCCCCAGGGCGTCGGACCCTTCGCTGCCCGTTAGGATCGCGTACGCTAACAATATTGGTAAGCGAGGCAGGACTGCAACGTGTTCCCGGAGTACATCCTGCCGGAGCTGGCCCCCAGGGCGTCGGACCCTTCGCTGCCCGTTAGGATCGCGTACGCTAACAATATTGGTAAGCAAGGCAGGACTGCAACGTGTTCCCGGAGTACATCCTGCCGGAGCTGGCCCCCAGGGCGTCGGACCCTTCGCTGCCCGTTAGGATCGCGTACGCTAACAATATTGGTAAGCAAGGCAGGACTGCAACGTGTTCCCGGAGTACATCCTGCCGGAGCTGGCACCCAGGGCGTCGGACCCTTCGCTGCCCGTTAGGATCGCGTACGCTAACAATATTGGTAAGCAAGGCAGGACTGCAACGTGTTCCCGGAGTACATCCTGCCGGAGCTGGCACCCAGGGCGTCGGACCCTTCGCTGCCCGTTAGGATCGCGTACGCTAACAATATTGGTAAGCAAGGCAGGACTGCAACGTGTTCCCGGAGTACATCCTGCCGGAGCTGGCACCCAGGGCGTCGGACCCTTCGCTGCCCGTTAGGATCGCGTACGCTAACAATATTGGTAAGCAAGGCAGGACTGCAACGTGTTCCCGGAGTACATCCTGCCGGAGCTGGCACCCAGGGCGTCGGACCCTTCGCTGCCCGTTAGGATCGCGTACGCTAACAATATTGGTAAGCGAGGCAGGACTGCAACGTGTTCCCGGAGTACATCCTGCCGGAGCTGGCCCCCAGGGCGTCGGACCCTTCGCTGCCCGTTAGGATCGCGTACGCTAACAATATTGGTAAGCGAGGCAGGACTGCAACGTGTTCCCGGAGTACATCCTGCCGGAGCTGGCCCCCAGGGCGTCGGACCCTTCGCTGCCCGTTAGGATCGCGTACGCTAACAATATTGGTAAGCGAGGCAGGACTGCAACGTGTTCCCGGAGTACATCCTGCCGGAGCTGGCCCCCAGGGCGTCGGACCCTTCGCTGCCCGTTAGGATCGCGTACGCTAACAATATTGGTAAGCAAGGCAGGACTGCAACGTGTTCCCGGAGTACATCCTGCCGGAGCTGGCCCCCAGGGCGTCGGACCCTTCGCTGCCCGTTAGGATCGCGTACGCTAACAATATTGGTAAGCAAGGCAAGACTGCAACGTGTTCCCGGAGTACATCCTGCCGGAGCTGGCCCCCAGGGCGTCGGACCCTTCGCTGCCCGTTAGGATCGCGTACGCTAACAATATTGGTAAGCAAGGCAGGACTGCAACGTGTTCCCGGAGCACATCCTGCCGGAGCTGGCCCCCAGGGCGTCGGACCCTTCGCTGCCCGTTAGGATCGCGTACGCTAACAATATTGGTAAGCAAGGCAGGACTGCAACGTGTTCCCGGAGTACATCCTGCCGGAGCTGGCCCCCAGGGCGTCGGACCCTTCGCTGCCCGTTAGGATCGCGTACGCTAACAATATTGGTAAGCAAGGCAGGACTGCAACGTGTTCCCGGAGTACATCCTGCCGGAGCTGGCACCCAGGGCGTCGGACCCTTCGCTGCCCGTTAGGATCGCGTACGCTAACAATATTGGTAAGCAAGGCAGGACTGCAACGTGTTCCCGGAGTACATCCTGCCGGAGCTGGCACCCAGGGCGTCGGACCCTTCGCTGCCCGTTAGGATCGCGTACGCTAACAATATTGGTAAGCAAGGCAGGACTGCAACGTGTTCCCGGAGTACATCCTGCCGGAGCTGGCACCCAGGGCGTCGGACCCTTCGCTGCCCGTTAGGATCGCGTACGCTAACAACATTGGTAAGCAAGGCAGGACTGCAACGTGTTCCCGGAGTACATCCTGCCGGAGCTGGCACCCAGGGCGTCGGACCCTTCGCTGCCCGTTAGGATCGCGTACGCTAACAATATTGGTAAGCAAGGCAGGACTGCAACGTGTTCCCGGAGTACATCCTGCCGGAGCTGGCACCCAGGGCGTCGGACCCTTCGCTGCCCGTTAGGATCGCGTACGCTAACAACATTGGTAAGCAAGGCAGGACTGCAACGTGTTCCCGGAGTACATCCTGCCGGAGCTGGCACCCAGGGCGTCGGACCCTTCGCTGCCCGTTAGGATCGCGTACGCTAACAATATTGGTAAGCAAGGCAGGACTGCAACGTGTTCCCGGAGTACATCCTGCCGGAGCTGGCACCCAGGGCGTCGGACCCTTCGCTGCCCGTTAGGATCGCGTACGCTAACAATATTGGTAAGCAAGGCAGGACTGCAACGTGTTCCCGGAGTACATCCTGCCGGAGCTGGCACCCAGGGCGTCGGACCCTTCGCTGCCCGTTAGGATCGCGTACGCTAACAATATTGGTAAGTTTAGGTAATGTAAAGGGTTACCTATACGGATCTGGGACTATGGTATAAAAATGCGTGTTCCGTTAACCGTGTATATTTTAGACTGTGCACTTACGCGACGGACGCAGCCGTCTTTATACACATACATATATTTTTTTCGCTGAAATGCAACACTCACACTCTCACGATTCAGATGATCTCATTTTATTTGCTGACATGACTGCATCGTGTTCCCGGAAAACATCCATCCTCATTAACTTTCACATTTATAATGTAATAAGAAAATGAATTACATGTAATAAGAAAATGAAGACATTATTCAAAAATAATAGTATTTCGAAATTATAAATTGGGTGTGGGTAGTATCGAATGAATCATTCGATGACGTCATTGCGATGGCCGCTCGCCGCCATTCGGTTGACAGTAGTCATGCGAGACGCACGCGTTCTAGCCTATTGGTTCTTTATACAATTTAATGTGGTGTTTAGTGTAGTGTTTTAATTTAAAGTAAAATAAAACCAAATAATAAGTGACTTTATGAATTTGATTTTAGATTTTATTTCTAAGTTCCCGTTTTGTGTGTGTGTGTGTGTGTGTGTGTGTGTGCTTAGGAGTGTTGGCACGTGGATATCCGGTCCTGACAGTGAAGTGACTAATTTGATAAAGAAAACCACCTTGTAAAATAATAATTTAGGTGAATTTGATTGTTATTTTAATGGTGTATAAAAATCATTCATTTATTCAAAGTTGTTGTATTATATAACATCCAAGCGAGGATCCATCTTTCGTTTACCACGTGGTGTGTTAGATCGTATAAAAACATTTTGAAGTTTGAAAGTTTCATGAAAATTTTCATATCTTATGTCTAAATTCGGAAGCAATCGAGTAGTGCGGAAAAAAAATCGTATTTTTTTGGGAGTCCATGGTCTTGGATTGTGATATTAAAATAAATTTCCATGATAATATAAGGCTTTCTAAAAATATTAAAAAATATTTCGATTTTTTTCCTTTAATTGTTGCAATAATGTATACCCAGACAAAGTTAAACATACAAACATAAAGAGCGCGTTCCAGAAGACGCTCACAAAGCCCTAAACGCCCAAAACGTCGTTCCACAAGACGACCGCGGTTGTTGTGCGGCGAATACGTCACTCAAGACGTCATGACTTACGCCCACGGGAAGCTCACTACGACGTATCTAATAAGGTGGATCGAAGTAATCGTTCCACTGGAGATTATATCAGTAACGCTCACAAGCTAGTGAAACGGGAAAAACTGCGGTCATGAGCATGAACTTTGTAAACGTATAATGGCACGCACTCAAAGTAGTTAGGCAATAATTTAAAGTTTTACTCTTGGTCACACTCAAGATTTATAAATTGTTCCAGATAATCAATTCTTGTGTTTCTTTCTTTACAGCAAAATTAGCAGAAACGGCAGTGCGGTTTCTCGACCAAACACAAAACATGGTGGACAAGGAAGCGGCCAATATTAACTATGAAACTGAATTATCTGCGCTTCACGAGATGGTATGTGTATTCTCTCTTAAGTTCTTAGAGATTATTTAATATTGTAAGTATTTAGAAATTATAACTGATTTTCGATGAAGGAAAACATCGTGAAGAAACCTACACACCCGAGAGTTCTTTAAAAAAAGGTCTCGGTGGTGTGTAAAGTCCACCAATTCGAACTTGAACAGCGCGGTGGACTATGACCTAAAACTCTCTCATTCTGAGAGAAGACCTGTGCCCAGCAGTGGGAAAATAATGGTTGATGAGAGACGAGATTTAATATTGTAACCTAACTTTAGGTCTTTTATACCCGACTGCGCCAGACGGAGGGTTATGTTTTTGAACGCATGTGCGTACGTTTGTATGTCCATATTTTTTTGACAGGCGCTACAACCCAACTTTTTTTTTTATCTGACTGAAGTAGCAAACGAGCGTGCAGTCCACCTTATGGTAAATGGTCACTGCCGCCCATGGACATCTGTAATCAACTACATACAGAACATGGGTTCCATCTGAAGTCAATCACAGATACGTTGCTTCTCCCTAGGACTATGATGGTCGCCTCATCGAAATGCAAGAAATGCTTCACTCTAGAAATAGGTGTGGCGGTGGTACTTCCCCGGTCGAACTACACTGGTTCTACCACCGTTAGTACCCAAATGGCTTAAAGGATTGTAACATATGTTATTACCGTTACTGACGTTTTGACGACCCGGGTTCGATTCCCAGCCAGACAGGTATCTGAATGATGAGTTTAGATTCATATTCTGGGTCTAGGTGTTTGTGTATTCGCCTTGAGTGTATCCATGGTACCCACGACACAGGAGAAAATCCTAGTGTGGGGCTAAGAGTGTAGAAAGCGTGTATTTGTTACTCTTTCACGCAAAAAGTTCCGGTCAGATTTCGCTGAAAATTGGTACACGCATTTTATAACCTTTACTAACACACTTAGGACACTTAGGATACTAATCACTATTTTAGGCGTGGCTGAAATGGGCAAGGTCGCGGAATAACTTAGTACAGTAATACCCCGAACTTACACGATAGGTGGGACTGACTGATAACCGCGTAAGTCGGGGTACAAGAAATACGTAACATAAATTAAAATATAGCTTTCATACATAGTACATGGTCTTACTAGTTCACACTTAAACATACTGTAGGATAGTAAGACTATGTAATCCATAATGTAGGATTGTGTGACGCAGCTGGCACTCAATAAAAGGCAAATTGAGGAGATTTGAAAGCCGCGTAACTCCGAGTTCGCGTAAGTCGGGGTAGCGTTAGTCGAGGTACTACAGTATGTCTCAAATTGGCTAAGACCGCGTATCATTTGCAAGCTCGTTTACTACTTTAATCTTTGTAGTAAGTTGTCTAATATATAAAATGTATTCTACAATAATTATCAATAAAAATTAAAACATTTCCGTTAAAATTGTTTCAGGTTCGGTCAACGGTGTCATATCTGCTGACTGATTCGCAAGCGGTCGTCAAACGCGCTCTAGTGGAGAACGGGATAACTAAGCTTTGCATATTCTTCGGAAAACAGAAGGGTAAGGATACTGAATACTTATATAAAATAACTATTATGTATAAAATAATAATATAAGATATCGATCCTGCTAATAGTATACAGGTATAATTGGATGGATATTTGTTTCTCTTTCACGTAAAAACTTTTATGGGTTACCCATAAATCTTTTATGGGTTACAGTGACTAGAAGTTTTACTTTATTAGATAATAAAGTTGACCGCGGTGTTTAATTGGCGTACACTACAGTTTTGGTGAAAGAGTGTGATTGCCGGCTAACTTTTATATGACACTGCTATAAGTCTACGCGTTGCTACTCCAACGCATTTGTAATTGAACTCAGATAGACCCTTGTTCTACTGAGTTACTTAAAGCTGTTAATGGGTTATAGGGACTAGAAGTTTTATAGAATAGGTCATCATTATGTATGAAGTTGATTACAGATGTCCATGGGCGGCAGTGACCACTTACCAGCAGGTGGACTGCATGCTCGTTTGCTACTTCAGTCAGATAAAAAAAAACAGCGTTGCCAGACGTCCCGCTTTTGGTGGGACCGTCCCGACTTTTTTATCAAAATAAAATGTCCGGCGCGGGACAGGCTCAGTTCCGCTTCTTGGGAAGGACTGGACTTTTGCAAAAAAAGGGTCGTCAATTGCAAAAAAAGTGGAACTGCAGTTTGTCGACTAAATAAAAAAAAAGTCGCCAAATTTATACCGACTTAACCTGATCTGCAGTTCATCAACAAAAAAAAAGGTCAACAATCCTCCGGCCAGTGTGTGTCTGTGAGGCCCTATGTACCGCGAGGGCTACTGTCCAGCTTTTGACTATAGAATCCCCCCTTTTTTTACTGAAAAAGTTACTAAATCCAGACTTAATAAAAAAAACTGGCAACGCTGTAATATAATTATATTACAACTTTTTTTCCTTTCCCCAGCCAACGATGTGATCCTCTCACACATGGTGACCTTCCTCAACGACAAAGAAGAGGTTGCGCTAAGGGGCTGTTTTTTCGAGAGGGTAGTTGGAGTCGCATCGTACGTGGGCCAGCATGCCGCACCCATACTACTGCCGTTGTTGCAACAGGTAGTAAGATAATAATATTTCTTAAATATATATTTGATAATAGATTTTGTGGGACTTTGCATAATCGCACTGTGAAAAGGAGAGGGACCGAATTCGTTCCCCAAGAACCGAACTTCATGGGCCCATTTATTGGGGAATGTGTGACTCTTTCCCACACCTTCCGGTGTACGACAATGTGCCGGCAACCACACCCTTCTATTGGAACGCAAAAACTACTTCACACTAGAAACAGGTGTGGTGGTGGTACTTCCCCGGTCGAACTACACTGATTCTATCACCTTTTTGTCAAAGTTAATACTTTAACAAAAACTTATCTTGCCTATCTAAATTATAATCTTCCCTAGTTCTCTTTAGAAATTTTATTAACAATATAATTTGAAAGTTTATATATGTTTTTGATTTATTTCCAGGGCCTAACCGACCAGTCGGAGTGGATAATAGCTAAAGCGCTGCGAGCGACGAGCAGTTTAGCGGAACTCGGCTTGTTGCCGAAACAAGCGCTCTGCGACCTAGTCGCTGAAAGCGCTGTTTATTTGGCACATCCTAATTTGTGGGTAGGATATAAAAAAAATATACTTGCTTCGGCAGTACATATACTAAAATTGGAACGATACAGAGAAGAATAGCATGGCCCCTGCGCAAGGATGACACGCAAAATCGTGAAGCGTTCCACATTTTTTTTTGTCCCTGTAGTTCCGGGACCAGAATGGGACTACGGTACCCTCTGCCTGTCGTAAGAGGCGACGTAAAGGGGCTTCCGGGGCTGTTCCGCTTCGCTCCCACGACGTCGGGTACTTTTTGAAAGTTTCCCCCGCGAAAACAAATAAAAAAAGGATATCAAAATTTTATGCCATACTGACTTATTCTCGCGGCTCTGCCCGCTTTAATTACATTTACCATGGTAATGAATATCCCATGTATCCAAATTTACCCAAGTGTATACCATGTGTCCAAATTTTAACGATTTTTTTTAGTTTTTGAAGTTATACTTCTTTTGGTGCGTTAGGGCTGAATTATGAGTTTTTACGATGAGCGCTACCGTTTTTCGTAACGGTGAGCCCGTCACGAAAAACCGACACCCTACAAACGTAGAAAAAGGCGGAAGATGTAATTTTTAAAAAGATTTTTGCCTTGTTACGCCAAAGAAGTATAACTTCTAACGCGTGTACATAAGTACACGCACACTTTCTTTTGCATACATGCTCACAAACTTTAACATTATATTAGTTTTGAGTGCTGTGTGAATTACAATCACAATAACTGCATCACGCTAGAAATAAGTATATGTAGGCACGTAAACCAGACATCATGTATTTTACCTATTACATTCCTGGTTACAAAAACTAACTTACTTGCGGTGTGTGACTATTTTATATAGCTAACGTCTACGGGCTTGGGGTCAGCAGGCCATAAGCGACGTGCGAGGCGAGTTGGTTAATGTTCCCTATAACTTACGAGTTACAGTCGAAATCTTAATGCAGTACTCACAAAGTGTTAAAATTATTGAATTGGTATTTTTATTCAATATTGATAATATTGTTTAACGAATAATATGGTTATTTTAAATTATTACTTAAATTTATTGGTTGATGGTTATATTCGTCATCTGTACCACAGGCGGATCGTCCGTGTCCTTTTTTAGCTTAGTTTTATTTTTGTCTTTACATCATTGTCATAGGTCCACTATGAGCCTTCGCCATCAACATATATATATGTCGGAAATGGCGGTATTGTGGCAACACCGGAACGCCAGCGCCATCTAGTGGCGTTCGATGAAGTTAGGGTTGTACCAGTTTAATGGCCGACACCTCAGTCTATCGTTGACGGTCGGCCGAAGCAGACGACTCTAAAATCATCCCGCGTTCTTAGTGCTACGATTACTTGCCTACTTAATTTAGTTTGATTAATTCAGTGATTGTAACAAGTTTAATTCGGCATTATACTGTGTGTTAAAATCAAGTCTGCAATTTATTCTCGTGCTAACATTTCCTATCAGAGCCCACAGTAGGTTTTCCTGATACGATGAGCGGAAAAGAACCACCCCCTCCGTCATATATAAATTGTTTGTTGTATGTTTGTAGATCCGGCATGAGGTATGCGGCTTAGTATCGTGCGTGGCGAGTCTACTCAACCCGATTGACGTGAACTGCAAAATACTGCCGTTAGTGTGGCCGCACCTTAAGCACAAGCTTATACAGGTTGGTGTTTTTCTTTAAATATATTTATCCTCATAAATGTATATTTGTAAATTAAATTTAATTGGTTAAAGTTGATGATTAATGTATTTAGAAATGATCATGTTAATAAAAATGGGCGAATTTCGTACAGTTACATTAAATAAATATAAACATTCTAATTTAGATCTTTTGAAAAAAGAACCCAAGATTTTATGTTAATTTTCTTTCGTAAAAAAAAACTTTAAATTTGCAGTTATTTTCTAATTACAAACAGTTTAACACAACCTTGGTTTTCTCGTCAACCCATTATAGTCCCACTGCTGGGCACGGGTCTTCTCTCAAAATGAGAGAGTTTAGGTCATAGTCCACCGAGCTGGCCAAGTGCGAATTGGTGGACTTCACACACCTCCGAGAACTTTTTTTTAAAGAACTTTCGGGTGTGTGTGTTTCTGCACGATGTTTTCCTTCACCGAAAAACAGTGATAATTAATTTCTAATACACACATGAATCAGTGGTGCGTGCCTGGGTTGAACCTCGGACCTCACGATCGAGAGGGCAAGTTTCAACCATTAGGCTATCACTGCTAACCTTGGTTTACTTCTAGTTTACTTTTTATGCAAAATACCTTCAGTTATTACTGTAGAAATATAGATATGTCTCTATAGAATTGTAAACTATTCATTTGATCATGTGATGATCTTTGGCAAAGTTAATATTCATGAGCTAGCGAAGGTTTCTGGTATTTTTTTTTTGTGATGGCGTAGCGACTCGCGCAGGGTACAGCTAGCATTAAATAAAATTCTCCAATCGATAATAACCTGTCTCCCAGGTGGAAAGAGCAGAGCTCCTGTTGGAGAGCCTCGCGGAACCCATTCCGAGGAAGGTCCTGGACGCGGTGCTGAGGCACGGCGACGTGGACCGCCTGGTCCAGACGCTGAGGGAGAGACGGAGCGCTAGGCTGAGGGTATGCTCTCTTGTGTAGTATTTAATGGGTGACTGAATAGAATACATGACTTTTAGACTAATATTATCGCGAATTGATACATTTTAACACTTAACTGGTATCGGCGTAAATAATTCTAAAGGAATACTTATAGGTGGTATAACCAGTGTAGTTCGACCGGGGAAGTACCACCGCCACACCTATTTCTAGCGAGAAGCATTTCTTAGGTTTCGATGGTAGGGTGAGATTGCCGCCAAATTTTTATATGAGGTGACCATCATAGTCCTTGGGAGTTGCGACGCATCTGTGATTGACTTCAGATGAGAACTCCATGTTCTGTATGAAGTTGATTACAGATGTCCATGGGTGGCAGTGACCACTTACCATCAGGTGGACTGTATGATCGTTTGCATGCAGGTGTAAACAGAAACAAAAACAAAAATCAGAACTCCTGGGAACGCTAATGGTGGTGGTCACCACTGAAGGAAAAGCAGGGGGCGAATAATAAAAAAAACTATCTTTAAATTGCGCATAAATATAATGCCGTTATATTAAGAAGGGTTTAATTTTCAGGTTAAACAAGGAATGGCGCCAGTCTACTCTGAAATGGGACAGCAGCTGAAAAATCTGTTTAGAAGATTAGCATCGGATGGTAATTTTGGTATTTTATTAAAATTTTGCAGGTTACATCAGATATTGCCAACTTTATTGTACTAGGAATCTTCTATTTAGTAATAAGACTGTGATATACTTTACTAATTGCAAATAGGTCGACGTAGAACATATTTTCAACTAGATCTAATAATTATAATACTTAATGGGTGCTCACGATATGCGGTTTATGAATTTTTAGAGAATTCTTTTTGCCGATATTTCGACCCAGTTGCATGGATCGTGGTCACGGCCAAACTGCGGTAGCGGGGAGAAACCGTTGACAAACACTAGTGGTCAATTAACCTATCTACCCTCCGTCTAGTTCGTTTTTCTTTTTTAGGTTCCATATCACGACACACAACACTAACTGTATCCTTACGCACCACACTTTACACTATTTGCGATTTACATAAAGTCGAAATGTCGGCAAAAAGAATTCTATAAGAATTCATAAACCGCGTATCGTGAGTACCCGTTAAGTATTATAATGTATCAATTCCGCGATAACACTGATCTAAAATCATAGATCTAATAAGTTTAGAAGATTGGTAATCTTTTGCAATTGTCGATAAAAAAATTGTCACAGAAAGACTAAGGCAGCAAACAAGGATAGAACAGTCTTTCCTTGCTTTCTGCCTTAGCCGAGATGAATCAGTTGAACGCGATCGACAGGTTACCCTTGGAATGGATTGTACAGTGTTTTCATTTAAGAAAAATCAAGAAATCCTGCAGCCATATGAAATTAGGTACCGAAACGATGTAAGGATAGTATCAATAAATAATCAACTGTATTTTATTATAAATCATGTTTGCAGGTATGACAGAACACGTGGAGAATCAGCTGTTAGCGATGAGCGCCCACCTTATCAAGATACAGAGCTCAGCTACACAGGTTAGTGAGACTAAATTCATTCCTATGCGGAGAAACCACATCGATATCGGCTTAGTCAAAGTGAAAAAAAAATCATATACGACCAGAAAAGCGAACTTTAAATTTTATACATAAAATCAATCAATCGTCTCAAAATGCATTGAGATATTTTTATAAGACAAGTTTATGTGCGACGATATGTGTTGAGAAAGTGACAAACAATTAGCTTTAAACGTTTAAAATTATTTATAAAAAAAAAACTGAAGGTGGCAGAACCAGTGTAGTTCGGCCAGGGAGGCACCACCACCACACCTAGTTCTAACGTGAAGCATTCATTGAGTTTCGATGGAAGGGTGTGGTTGCCGGCACACTTTCACATGAGGCGACCATCATAGTCCTCGGGAGTAGCAACGCATCGGTGATTGACTTCAGATAGAACGTCGCAACGCATCGTCTCACTGTAGCTAAGCAAATTGTACCACCACAAAAAAAAACTAGAAACTGACATAAGAAGAATAACATGTATAAATTGTATAGAACCAGTGGTTAATCTGTCATTATTATCTATACTTCTATACTAATATTATAAAGAGGTAAATTTTGTAATTTTGTTTGTTTATAAGGGGTAATCTTCGAAAATACTGAACCGATCATGATATTTTTTTCAAAATCATAAAGCTACACTATTCAGGAGTCCTATAGGCTACCATACTTATTTACTTATTAATATTATAAAGGCGAAAGTTTGTGAGTGTGTATGTTTGTTACTTCTTCACCTCAAAACGGCTGGAGCGATTCTCATAAAATTTGGAAGGGAGTTAGCTGACGCTCTGGATTAACATGTAGGCTTTTTTGTCTGTGGGACAATATCTTATCCCCACGGGATAATCGATACATCGGTTTATTAACACGGGCGAAGCTGCAGGGTTCAGCTCGTTTGTTTATTTATTTATTTATTTATTTAGAAACACCAAAAGCATAACGTACAACATTCACAAATAACTCTTAATCATAAATCATAAACACTAATATGTATGCCACTTACAGGCGTGTACTACATGCACTAAATCTATGTAAGATATGCTATTACAGAAATATATAATTTAAAACTAGTGTGGTTTTAACTAGTAATTATACAATAGGCAATAGAACTACATACTTGCAACACAACATCTAATTGGGAATTTTGTTAATGGGTTTATAAAGGGTAATCTTCGGAAATACTAAACCGATCATAATTCTTTCAAAATCAGAAAGCTATACTATTCAGGAGTATATTTTATAACCATCGAACGAAATATAATTAACGCTTAACGAAGTGGGCACGAGTCTGCTTATTTTTTCATAAAATTTAATTATATTTTTTTAACATTTCAACAGCATATAACAGACGCACCCGGGCGGCTAATACTAACTGGTGGGGGCATATCCAAGTCGGTGCAACTGGACGCCGGCGCTGATGCGATGACGCACAACCTCACTGACAAACTGTACACATCTACACAGAACAGGTAATTAATACGGTTAATCCGTTTAAATAATTAAAATTATCTGCTAACTTAGAGTCGTGGACGTTGGACCATAACATTAACTTGAAGTTAAAGGTGGTAGAACCAGTGTAGTTCGACTGGGGAAGTACCATTGCCACACGTATTGTTAGCGTGAAGCATTTCTTGCGTTTCGATGGAAGGGTGTACTTGCCGGCACACTGATATGAGGCGACCATCATAGTCCTCAGGAGTAGCAACGCATCTGTGATTGACTTCAGATGGAACCCGTGTTCTGTATGAAGTTGATTACAGATGTCCATGGGTGGCAATGACCACTTACCGTCAGGTGGACTGCATGCTCGTTTGCTAATTCAATCAGATAAAAAAAAACAAGAATTTGTTGGAAATGGCGGTATTGTGGCAACACCGGAACGCCAGCGCCATCTAGTGGCGTTCGATGAAGTTGGGATTGTACCAGTCTAATGGCCGACACCTCAGTCTATCGTTGACGGTCGGCCGAAGCGGACGACTCTAAAATCATCCCGCGTTCTTCGTGCTACGATTACTTGCCTACTTAATTTAGTTTGATTAATTCAGTGATTGTAACAAGTTTAATTCGGCAATATACTGTGTGTTAAAATCAAGTCTGCAATTTATTCTCGTGCTAACATTCCCTATCAGAGCCCACAGTAGGTTATCCTGATACGATGAGCGAAAAAGAACCACCCCCTCCGTCAAATTTATTTTATTGCTTTGGTATTTGTTGCTATAGCGACAACAGAAATACATTATCTGTGAATATTTCAACTGTTTATCACATTTCATGAGATACAGCCTGGTGGTAGATAAATAGATGTACAGGGAGACAGCGGAGACTTGGTAGTGGGTTTTCGTTTTTCCCCTTTGGGTAGAGACCCTAAAAAAATAATAAGCCGAAAAATTCTGTAATACTTTATTCAGTGAAATTAAAATGGTTTCAAAGGTGGTAGAACAAGTGTAGTTCGATCGGGGAGGTACCACCGTTACACCTATTTCTAACGTGAAGCATTCCATGCGATTCGATGGAAGGTTGTGGTTGCCGGTACATTTTCTTGCTCAATTCCTTTATATATGACATGACCGCCTCAGGGGTAACAACGCATCTATGAAATATTATAAGAAGATTTCCATTTTCTGTAAGCTTTGGACTATCAAGGCCTGGTATATTTCCAAAACCTTGTAGAAAATCTATTCTTCAACTCCAGTGCTAAGTAGCAAATACTTAATACCAATACCACGTGTATAGTATTTTTTAAAATTGATGTCCCCAGAAGGACACACAAGACGTCGCTCTCCCAAGAAACACATATGAACACGGAATGGCAGCACATGTTCGGCCAGTCGCACGATCCGGTAGCTATTAAAGGTAAGTTTTTTACTAATTTGTGTTTATGTTCAGAGGACTCTGGTTGCGTTCCTTTGGAGATCCCGGAGTCCTCTTTGTAGCGCTGAGGACTGCCACCGGGGGGGGTTTTAGTGCGGTAACAATCCCATATAACCCTGCGTCACTCTCATGGCGTCGAGTGTATTTTGAAGGTCCCCCCCCCCCCCCGAGAAAAACACTAGCCTATTTTTTTTTATCTTACTGTAGTAGCAAACGAGCATGCAGTCCACTTGATGGTAAGTGGTCTCTACCGCTCATGGGCATCTGTAATCAACTTCATACAGAACATGGGTTCTACTACTACTACTACTACTACCGAGGACTATGATGGTCGCCTCATGTGGAAGTGTGAACGTTGGAACATGTGGAAATGTCCTCGGTCGAACTGTCCTGGTTCTACCACCTAATAAACAACTTCAAGAAAAATTAAAAAAGCTTTTTATAAATAGACCGCTGTACCCAATATATAATTGTCTCTACAGACTTATTTTACATGTATTTGTTTAACATCCACAGCCTCCGAATCGACATCTCAATCCGCATCACCGGGTATGACCGGCCCGGCACTGAACCCGTCGCTGAGCGCCGCGAGCGCGACGCACGGAGCCGCCGCGCCTGCACACTCTCAGCTCGGACACAGCGCTAGTTACGTGCAGTGTGAGTGCACACGTACACATATATTCACACACTTGTTACATAACCCTAACGCTGATGCACAGCCCTGATGCAACCCGAGGAGCTGACCCAGCACCTAGAACGTTCCCACATATCGTGAGAATGGACGTCATTTCGACCTCTAACATTGACTCTGTCTCACACCCTCTGGTTTTAGTCAAAATGTAGTTATAATTTTTAATTTTAATTAAGTGTTAAGTACGATTTTGAGTTTCTCTGAACCTCCGGCCGCCACCAAACATAACTCACTCGTACACACCCACACATATACAAACGCACACGTATGTTTAAAATAGCAAACGAGCATGCAGTCCACCTGATGTTAAGTGGGCACTGCCGCCCTGTGACATCTGTAAGCAACTTCATACAGAACATGGGTTCTGTCTGCAGCCAATCACAGATGCGTTGCTACTCCCGGGGGCTATGATGGTCGCCTCATGTGAAAGTGTGCCGGCAACCACACCCTTTCATCGAAACGCAAGAAATGCTTTGCGCTACAATTAGGTGTGGCGGTGATACATCCCCGGTTGAACTACACTGGTTCTACCACTTTAACTTTAAATAGAACTCCTGTTCTAAATGAAGTTTTTTACAGATGTCCATAGGTGGCAGTGGCCACTTACCTTCAGGTGGATTGTACGGTCGTCTGTTACTTCAATGTAATAATAAAAACGTAGCAAACATATTCTTCTTTGTAATAAATCCCTACTAATATTATAAATGTGAAAGTAACTCTGTCTGTCTGTCTGTCTGTCTGTCTGTCTGTCTGTCTGTCTGTCTGTCTGTCTGTCTGTCTGTCTGCTACTTATTCACACTTAAACAACTGAACTGATCTTTATGAAATTGGGTACACAGACAATGTTGACATCGAGAAAGGACATAGGCTGCTTTTTATCGAAAAAAATGGGTTGAAAGCGTTAAAATCGGGCATTAATGTTTGTATGGGAGTTCGTTTTCGACAAAGTCTCATATTGACAAGTCCGTCAAGGGGTACGATAGACTTACTTGAAACCTTATCTAAATAATAAAACATAAAAAAACATTGATTTCGAGTCGACAACATATATCCGTAAAATTCGGATTGTCGTGGATTTTGATAAATTCTAATACAAATGACATGACAGTAGCCATAATGGCCGCCCGGACGCCAACATGTCATGTCACCAATATGGCTACGGATGAATTCTGAATTCATTAAAAAAAAATACGTATAAATTTGTAACTACCAAATAACTTAAAAATAGATGTGATTTAAATTGATTTTAATTTACCCATAGTTTATGAATTTATAAAACAAAAATGTATTTATAATACGAAAGATACAATTACGAAGAATTTCCGATAAGTTACATAATAAGTATGCAACGGCGGTATGATGGCGCTTCATACTATTATAGTAAAAAAGATAATCGAAACCAATAATTCAAAGACGATAAAATGTTTTAACATTGTTTTAAAATAAAATTATCGACTCTATTTGTCACCCCATGTTCAACTGTTTATTTTACTTAATTGCCAACAGCAAATAAAAAATAGATATACTAAGAACTTTATTGTTCCAATCATCGCAATTTTCGATCTCTTCCTTTTATTATTTTACAACATTACACCCTATCCAAACAAGGAAGGAAGTGGACTGTCTAACTATAATGTTAGTCAACAATATGTTTCATATAATAAAATACAGTAAGTTCGAAAAACCCACGTAAGTAAATTATGTTTCAAAAATAAACTACTACAATATTTAAAACATTTGCACATTGTTACTTAAATAGTTTCATAACTATTATTGCTTAAATAAAGTTATGTTATTGACCATACCCGTACATTTTTAGCGAAAATAAATATTATGGACAAAATACAATTGATAGTTTTTATGCAAAATACTAACATTATAAAGTCGATCAGTATCTAAATAAGGTATAACAATTATATCATGAATTATTCTTTTAAAGAAGCTTTTGCAACTTTTGTGATAAATAATTGAATGAATATTGAAGCATGGTTGATGAACACTTGGCTCTAATAACAAACGAGGTCAACATTATTGTTCTTTTTATATTTATGATATGTTCATTATAAATAATGTTATAGAAAACATGCACTTATTCAACATATTTTAAATTAATTTTAGAATAACAAAGTGTGTCAAAATAAGCCAAAATAGATGATGTTCTTAACTCATAAGTATGTGAAATTCGCATCTGTTATTAAAATCGTGATAGCCGTGTGGTGCCAAGTCGGGCGGATTAGAAATGCGAGGTCTGGGGTTCGAATTCAGTTGTCTTATTATATTTGTTGTTTCAGTTGTCTTATTATATCAGTTGTCTTATTATCATTATTATTATTATCTGTAGTTTTCATAAATACTAATTTTAGTATTATTTTTTTTATAACCAGCTCATTTTTAAATATTATTTAGTATCGGAAATGCAAAGCTTTCGCCCGCCTGGGAATCAATGTATCACAAAGTTTATATGAAATTAATAGAGGTTTAACCTCTGTCAGGTAAAAGTACAAAATAATTTGGATTTACCTTGCCGACAAATTCAAATTTTAATGTAATGAACCACAAACAAGGCTTAATAAAGATAAACTAAAAACATACCTGAGCGCCGCTTAAATGTTAGTAGAACCAAAATTAGTCTACGTATCATTGATACTGTCATTAGATTTTTAGTTTTAGTTAGAGGCATTAGGACGCACGGGTAAAACGTTTTTAATAAATTTACGATTAGCGAAAAATATAAGATCTGATAGAAAAATAGGTATTGCCGTGGCGTCGTCCAGCGTTGCGCCCACACTTTTAAAAAGCGGTCATAATGCCTGCCTATTCGCCTTTGAGCGTCCACTCAAGATTTGTAGCAACGATTTCTCTAACATTTTTAATATTTCAAATCAAAGGAATACTGGACATTCAATGCGGGATTGTTATTTGACTACTTAGATGGGATGAAGATTCTGTAGATACAGCCATCGAGATCGAAGACATTATCCAACAAAATTTTTGGATTCCTTCGACCCGCCTCCCGGTACTCCTCCACACAAACTTTTTTTAATAAAAATACGCTTTCTACACTCAATAAAATGGAAGATTTCTACAATTTCAATTTCTACAATAGCCACACACTAGGATTTTTTCCTGTGTCGTGGGTACCATGGACACACAAGGCATATATAGAAACACCCAGACCCAGAACATTAATCTATTCAGATTCCTGTCTGGCCGGGAATCGAACCGGGTGTGGTAGCTGCTCCGCAACGCGGGTCGTCAAGGTTGTCAAATTAATGTTAAAAGTAGGTTCACCTATATGTAATCTTGCTCAGAAATTTAAAAGGACCAAAATTACTTAAAATAGTATTTTTCAATTCATAAAAGTTAAAATCCATCTTTAAAATCGATGCGCTTTGGTTTAAATGTGGAGGCGTTATTTGAAAAGATGTATTCCGATATTGTTAATGTGACCACTAAGACTGTAAATTGGTTCAAAAAAGGGGTTTACGATATTCTGATTCGTCTTATTTTCATAACATTTTACATAACAATATGCACCTACCCACAAATACACACTTAAAATTCGTTTTTTTCACTCTGTGTTTGTCCGGGTAATCCTTGACCGGCTAAACCGATTTTTACGGGTTTTTACTATAGAAAATGTTATGGAACAACATGTAGACTACTTTTATCGTAGAATTCCCACTGAGTGGAGATTTGCGCGGGAAAAACTTCGCGATACATTGATTTGCACGCGGGCGTAGCCGCGGGTACAGCTAGTCTAATATATAAAATTCTCGTGTCACAGTTTTTGTTGCCATACTCCTCCGAAACGGCTTGACCGATTTTTACCAAATTTTATATGCTTATTCAGTAGGTCTGAGAATCGGCCAACATCTATTTTTCATACCCCTTAAGGATTGTCCACCCTTAACTTTTTTTTAAATTTTTTATATGGCAAAACAACGTTTGTCGGGACAGCTAGTGATTAATAAAATATATTTCGATCACAGATAGCATGGCACCTTGTCGCGTTGAACTGAGGAATTTGACGGCGCGTATGCAGCAGAAGTTCCAGAAATCGTTAAGGTGTGTTCTCACTAGAACTTCTCCCATAGAAATTTTTGAAACCTATCTGGATCATCTCAATAGTGTAATACACAAAGGGTGCGTTCCGGATGGCCCTCACAACGTCGTAAACGCCCAAAACGTCGTTTCACAAGACGACCGCGGTCGTTGTGGTCGCGACGAATACGTCACTCATGACGTCATGACTTACGCGACGCGAAGCTCACGACGACCCATCTAATAAGGTGGGTCGAAGTGATCGTTCCACTAGAGAATACGTCTGTAAAGCTCACAAGCTAGTGGAACGTTAAAAACTGCGGTCGTGAGCGTGGACTTCGTGAACGTCTAATGGAACGCACCAAAAGAGACCAAATTTGTGGCAGAAGGGTATTTTATTATTATATAGAAGTAGCCAATGAGCATGCTGTTTATCTGACGATGTCACTACCTCTTTCTAACCATCGTCAGATAGATATGATCTGGATTCTTCCTAAGGTGGGTCACTTGCTACTTTTGAGAACTAAGTTGTAACGCATCGGATAACTATGTCTTCCTTACGAAACTCTTTAAACCAGAACACCGTATCGCTTGGCACTTGTTATTAGGTAGAAATACATGTGGCGATGGGTCTTCTGAAGTCGTACTACTATAGAGTTCTACCACTTTTAGTAAGAGAGTTTTTTAACAAAAATGTATTTTTTGTTTTGTAGGACTCACGACGACAATTTAGAAGCGAGCGAGGATGTTCAACCGCCCGTGTCCTGGAGACCTGGTAACCAGCTGCTGGCATATCTACATGAACACAAGTAAATATGGGAATGACGTATGATGGGCTATAATTAATAATTTATTTGTTTGTTAATGTTTAAGAATATGAAGCTATTAAACTCCAATCCTGTGGTATCAGACTTGCATCACTCGCTTTCCTCTGAATGCCGTAGGCGACGACTGAGATACAGCATATTGTGGTGGGGCATGCTGGAAGTAGCAGGGGTTTGCCCAGGGATTCAGGGAATCTCTGAGTAAATGAGACACAGCACTAGATTATCGTATAATGATACAATGTTCACGTTAGAAATAGGTATGGTGGTGCTCCTCGGTCGAACTACAATGTTCTACCGAGGTAATAATCTTCTGTTTATGAGTTATGTTTTATGAGCCTCAGATAAGTATTCACTTCAGGGGGTAGATAAACAGTTACTTTTGCTACCAATTACAACTGATTAACATCAATTAATTGTCTGCAGAGCTCGTGTGAACCAGCTAGTCCGTCTGCCGGCGCACAAGAGCTTATTCGGTTCGTGTTCAGACGACGGCACGGTGCGGCTGTGGGACGCGGCCCGGTTGCAGGGACACGCTTATGTTAACAAGTATGTTATAATTATAATTTTATTTAAATTAGTTATCATTGCTACTTGTCCAGGAAAACATCGTGAGGAAACCTACAAACCCGAGAGTTCTTTACAAAAAAAGTTCTCGGAGGTGTGTGAAGTCCACCAATTCGCACTTGGCCGGCGCGTGCCCAGCAGTGGGACAATAATAGGTTGACGAGGGAACAATGTTTTTCTTACGACAAGAATACAACAACGTGGTACGACCAAGTGGTAAGCTAAAAATCATGTTTTATTCACTAACTCATTCAGTGATCTGTGAATGCAATCATTCATTCATTCACTAATTAATAATTATTTTACAAAGTTCATGGTTTCATACATTCACGGCACAGTTAGACCATGGGACGTGTCTTAGTTGCAAGAACACGCTTATCATAATAAGTATAACATGACCACAACAACCAAAGCGGACCCCGCACCTCGCTTCTATCCCCGCGCGTCCCCTAGTGACGCGCAGTCGTGTATCGTCTGTGTCTACGTTAGCCAGCACGTGTTTAAGGGGCCTTTCAAATATTACGTAAGCAATTATTTATTACAAATATTTACCCCCCCCCCCCCCCTCCAAACCCAAAAGTCAAAACTCTTGTCAGCAAAAGTAAGCAAAGGTCTAATCCCCTCCACATTTTTTCAATTAAAAATTATGTCAGCAAAAGTAAGCAAAGGTCTAACGACGGTTTGACGACCCGCGTGGCGGAGCGGTTACCATACCGGTCCGACGCGCAATGGGTCCCGGGTTCGATTCCCGACCAGACAAGTATCTGAATGATGACTTTAGATTCATGTTCTGGGTCTTGGTGTTTATGTAATCATCTTGTGTGTGGTACCCACGACACAGGGGAAAATCCTAGTGTGGGGCTATGAGTGTAGAAAGCGTGTGTGTGTTATACTAAACAAACTAGCAGAATCGACGCGACTTCGTTCGTTCGCGCAGACTATAACCCCCTCCCCCCATGCTAACGAAAACATTTTTCAATTAAAAATGTATTTTTTGTATAGTATTGAAAAAAGTAAATAACTAGCGATTACGTAATCATCATCTAGACCCCCCTACCCCCATGTCATCCGAAATAAGCAAAGCAAAGACCCCCCATTCCCCAATACTGCTTACGTAATACTTAAACGGCCCCTAACTTGCGATTTGAAATTATAAAATTTCGATTTATTATATGTTTTTCGTTATAATATTAGTTTAATAAAAGGTTGATAAATTTGAATATGATAATTACCATATTAAAATTTCGATTTATTATGTTTTTCGTTATAATACTAGTTTAATAAAAGGTTGATGAATTTGAATATGATAATTCCCACATAATAGTCAAGTTATGTTTGAGATATTGTGAGATTAGAAGCTTAGTATATCCTAATATTTCTTCTTATTTCAGATCTAAGTCAATGTACAATAGGAGCGCCGGTCCAGTGATATCGCTAGCGGCGTGCGAGGGTGGACAGTCCTTCGTAGCGGCCACGCAGGAGGGATCTATATTTGTATTAAGGTATGTTTGTCTTTATATTTATATTTTTGTGAAGAATCCACACCCTATTAGTTATTAATTTATGAGTCAAATGTGAAGAAGGTTGTTGAATGGGATCAGTGTGGATCACTTCATGATTGTTTTTTAATTCAGACGTTTTTTAAGCTTGGGTCTATACTCGGGGCGAATTCGATATAAAATCGAAATAAACAGCGTTCCCTAGTAACCACTGACAGACAGGGGAATGCAACCTTTTTGTCTTATCAGTCTTATTTTATCTATAACTTTTACATCTGTAACCCCTTAATGAAATTAAGGTTGAAACATCATTAGTTATACTATGACGATAATGGTAAATAAATTTTGTTTGACTGGTTCTATAGCATACTATCTTGCAGTTGGTCGTTATTAGTTAATCAACTTTTCTTAATTAAATTACTTCGCGAAAATTTAATGCATAGTTTGGTTAAATATAAAATGCATTTGTGTACAAATTCGTGCAAGTTGGTGATGATAACCCTACATAGGAACTTTTATGGTTTGTTTACATTTATTCTAGATCGAATTTGTCCCGAGTAGTGTCGTAAGTAAGAGAGCCGCCGAATATTCACTTGCTATTAGGACTGCTAAAAATCTCATATGCCAAGATTCACAAGAGCGGTCCTAATAGTACCCTGTGGGACACCGCAACCTTCTGTTGTGTTATAAGCCGTCCCGGCCTATTGCAACTGACTTATGATGTGGGTATGTGCTGACAATATTTATCCATGTAAAAAAGGGGATATCGGAAACGAATTGACTGAGAACGAAAAACTGAGATCAATATTAAAGACTTTATTCAATAATTATACTGCTTTATACTATCACAAATGTTGTAAATATGGTTCCTATTGTCATCGTTCGTTCGTTTCAGACTGGACAGCGGGTCATCGCGCATGTCGCTGTCGCAGTGCCGGCAGCTGGAGGCGCGCGCCGAGGGCGGGTGCGCCGCACTGGCCAGTGCGTCCGGCGTGCACGCGGGCGTCATCTCGTACGCCACGCTGGCCGGCGCGCTCGTCGGCTGGGACCTGCGAGCGCCAGGTGCGGTGACGTCCCTGTAGTTCCGGGATCAGAATAGGGCTATGAAATGTGTCTTACCGTGTGTACTAACTGCTACGTGACCCCTGCCTATCGTAAAAGGCGACTAAAAGGGGCTTCCGGGGCCGCGGGCGGATAGTGGCACCTCGGACCGTTCGATCAGAAGACCCCGGGAAGGATGGCGGTCGTGGCCGCATAATTTCCAGACGGAACGCCAGGTCCGGCCGTTCCCCTGGAACGGCTGGGCCCGGTTCAACCTGCCCGTTGGGGCAACGTGTTCAAAGGGAGACCCCGGCGTCCTCTTTGTAGCTTTGACGATCCGGTGGGTTTTTAGTGCAGTAAAAATCCTACATAAGTATAAGTTGAAATATGGGTACGTGTATGATTTTATTTCTAATATTTTCGTGTATTTACTTTATTGTAAATAAGCAATTTTACCGCTTGGCAGGCAACGCGTGGAAGCTGCAGGGCGACCTCAAGCTGGGCGTGTTCACGTGCCTGTACGCGAACGCGGCGGGCTACCTCGCGGCCGGCACGTCCGGCGGCGCGGTGTGCGCCTGGGACCTGCGCTTCCAGTTGCCGATCGCGACGCTGCGACATCCTAACTGTAAGTGTCTGTTACGTCGATATGGAATCATAATAATATGAGTGCGTCGTATGAATCGTTGTGATCTCTGTTGTGATCAATGAATTATGTGGTACTCTGTCCGTTTTTTTTATCTGACTGAAGAGTAGCAAACGAGCATGCATTTCACCCGATTTTAAGTAGTCACTGCCGCTCATCGAAAAGAAATGCTTCACGCTGGAAATAGGTATGGCGGTGGTACTTCCCCGGTCGAACACTGGTTCTTACCACCTTTCGGTGAAACGAAACTGTCGATTTAGCCTGTTGCTCCCCTCACGTTACAAATTACCGTGAGCCCAGTTACACGGTATATTATACGGACAATGTTGGTTGCAGCTGGACCACACAGCTGCAATCCGCTTTGGCGAACGATGGCGGGGAGCTCGACCATCTCTGTACTCTGGACATTCTCAGACTTTAACATTAATCGTGTTTGTTCCAGCGGAACGTGTGCGCCGCATCGCCGGGTGGGGCGGCGCGGCGGGTCGCGTGTGGGCGCTGGGCGCGCGCGACGCGGCCGCCTGGTGCGTGGAGAGCACGCAGCGCACGCACGCGCTCTGGCCCGCGACCAACTCGCCGCAGCCGCTGCACTACGCCGCGCCGGTACGTACTACGTTACGCTGCTGTGTTACCGGCCGGTGTAAGTCCGGTGCAGACGGTCGCCGCGGCCACCGGCGCAGGCCCGGTGCAGGCGGTCGCCTCGGGACTCTCACCGGTGCAGGCAGACAGGCCCCGTACAGGCGGTCGCCTTGAGACTCCAACCGGCGCAGGGTGCAGGCGGTCGCCTCGGAACTCTCATCGGTGCAGGCAGGCAGGCCCCGTACAGGCGATGGTCGCCTCGAGACTCCCACCGGCGCAGGGTGCAGGCGATCGGCTCGGGACTCTCACCGGTGCAGGCGGTCGCCGCGAGACTCCTCCATCGCAGGTCCGGTGCAGGTCCGGTGCAGGCAGGCCCGGTACAGGCGGTCGCCGCGGGACTCCTCCAGCGCAGGTCCGGTGCAGGCGGTGCAGGCGGGCCCGGTGTAGGCGGTCGCCGCGAGGCTCATCCATCGCAGGTCCGGTGCAGGCGGTCGCCGCGGGACTCCCGCCGGCGCAGGTCCGGTGCAGGCGGTGTAGGCGGGCCCGGTGCAGGCGGTCGCCGCGGGACTCCCGCCGGCGCAGGTCCGGTGCAGGCGGGCCCGGTGCAGGCGGTCGCCGCGGGACTCCCGCCGGCGCAGGTCCGGTGCAGGCGGGCCCGGTGCAGGCGGTCGCCGCGGGACTCCCGCCGGCGCAGGTCCGGTGCAGGCGGTGTAGGCGGGCCCGGTGCAGGCGGTCGCCGCGGAACTCCCGCCGGCGCAGGTCCGGTGCAGGCGGTGCAGGCGGTCGCCGCGGGACTCCCGCCGGCGCAGGTCCGGTGCAGGCGGGCCCGGTGCAGGCGGTCGCCGCGGGACTCCCGCCGGCGCAGGTCCGGTGCAGGCGGTGCAGGCGGTTGCCGCGGGACTCCCGCCGGCGCAGGTCCGGTGCAGGCGGTGTAGGCGGGCCCGGTGCAGGCGGTCGCCGCGGGACTCCCGCCGGCGCAGGTCCGGTGCAGGCGGGCCCGGTGCAGGCGGTCGCCGCGGGACTCCCGCCGGCGCAGGTCCGGTGCAGGCGGTGCAGGCGGTCGCCGCGGGACTCCCGCCGGCGCAGGTCCGGTGCAGGCGGTGCAGGCGGTCGCCGCGGGACTCCCGCCGGCGCAGGTCCGGTGCAGGCGGTGTAGGCGGGCCCGGTGCAGGCGGTCGCCGCGGGACTCCCGCCGGCGCAGGTCCGGTGCAGGCGGTGTAGGCGGGCCCGGTGCAGGCGGTCGCCGCGGGACTCCCGCCGGCGCAGGTCCGGTGCAGGCGGTGCAGGCGGTCGCCGCGGGACTCCCGCCGGCGCAGGTCCGGTGCAGGCGGTGCAGGCGGTCGCCGCGGGACTCCCGCCGGCGCAGGTCCGGTGCAGGCGGTGTAGGCGGGCCCGGTGCAGGCGGTCGCCGCGGGACTCCCGCCGGCGCAGGTCCGGTGCAGGCGGTGTAGGCGGGCCCGGTGCAGGCGGTCGCCGCGGGACTCCCGCCGGCGCAGGTCCGGTGCAGTCGGTGCAGGCGGTCGCCGCGGGACTCCCGCCGGCGCAGGTCCGGTGCAGGCGGTGCAGGCGGGCCCGGTGCAGGCGGTCGCCGCGGGACTCCCGCCGGCGCAGGTCCGGTGCAGTCGGTGCAGGCGGTCGCCGCGGGACTCCCGCCGGCGCAGGTCCGGTGCAGGCGGTGTAGGCGGGCCCGGTGCAGGCGGTCGCCGCGGGACTCCCGCCGGCGCAGGTCCGGTGCAGGCGGTGTAGGCGGGCCCGGTGCAGGCGGTCGCCGCGGGACTCCCGCCGGCGCAGGTCCGGTGCAGGCGCTTGTAGATTCGGCTGCCGTCACAAACGACATGACTGCGTTCTCAAATCATAAGTTGACGTGCCGAAATGTTACACGACTAAACCTTTTAACGAAACGTAGGCATTAACTAAAACTGTGTACAATTGTGTAACAAGACGAGTAATAAAGGAAACCTATAAAACCTGTCGATATTTAACTTTTACCTTTTTTTATTTTTAACGCGAACGTTTTGCTAAATTTAAAAAGAATTTGGGCGAGTACGAATTCGCAATATCACTTAAAGACACCACGGAGCCTAGAAATGTTACAGTACAAAAGAAAAAATAAACCACAGAACAGAAAATTTAAACCACAGAACAAAAATGTCTAAAACGATGTGAGCGAAAAGTTCCAATCCCACTACTGATATTCTATCAGAAGCTGATCTAAATATTTATTTATTTATTGAACACCAACATAGTTTACACGAAATATCATCTAAAAGAACGTTAGTCTATGAAGGAAAAGCCAAGTGCAACTACATTTAAACTGCTTGCAAAATGGAGCAAAACATCATATGTTAAATAAGAATAAGAATAAATATCAATTTTGTTGATACATGTGAGACTGAGATTTGTTTTGTTGAGACTCCCTGAATTATTTACATATTTTACACACAAAAAATAAGCTAAATTTATATATTACAGAACAACAAAGAATTGAATTCTACGACATTACAAGATGGCCGGTTTCAACGCTATGTAAAGTATCTGTACTTCCCCTTGAAATCTATTAAAAAAAACTGCATTAAATAAAATCCGTAGCGTAGTTTTAAAGATCTAAGCATACAGACAGACAGTGAGAAGCGATTTTGTTTTATACTATGTAGTGATATGCTTAATATAGTGGAGGAACACTTAATTTTAGATTTACGACTTAAGCGGAACGAAGTTCGCCGGATCAACTTGTATTATTATAAAATGATGTTTCAAGATAGCGCCAGTCAACGAACTATGTTCACATGATGCAACCATCATAGTCCTCGAAAGTAGGAACGCATCTGTATTAACTTCAGAGAACCCATGTTCTGTTTGTTATTACAGATGTCCATGAGCGGCAGTGACCACTTACCATCACGTGGACTGCATGTAGGGATTGCAATCCGGCCTTATTTTCAGGCCGGCCGGATTATTCGAACGGTTAAAACAATGTAAAAAAGGATCGATTTCTAACGGTAATTATTTTTGTAATGTGAAATCTATGTCAAAATATACAATCACCGGATCCGGTGGAGTTCCGGATCTGGTGGTGAATTGGTACCGGATCCGGTTTGTGTAAATTTGTGTCGGATCCGCCGGATCCGGTTTTCCGGATTGCAATCCCTAACTGCATGCTCGTTTGCTACTTCAGTCAGATAAAAAAAAACCGATATTACTATAATACTGTACTTACATTCCGCAGGCCTCCCACTACATAAGCTCAGCGTACTGCGGAACCCGGGACGGCGCTCGCTTCCTGATAACGGGCGGCTCGGACCAGCGGCTCCGCTACTGGGACCTGCAGCATCCGGAGGACTCGTACGTTATCCTGCAAGCGCCTGGGGACCTGCTGCAAGGGGTTAAGTATAGGTAACCTAGAGGAAAATTAAATAAAACATTTTTATTATTTTTCTTATTAAATATTTTTTTAATAATAATATTATTTAAAACTATTTGTTCTTTAAATTTATTTTTGGAGGTAAGATTTATTCCTATTTTAATATCAATTATTGGTTGAGGTTATCAACCAGAACGAATTCAAGCAGGAATATATCTTTTAGGTGGTGAATATTTCGTCCCTGTAGTTCCGGGATCAGAATAGGGCTACGGTATCCTCTGCCTGTCGTAAGAGGCGACTAAAAGGGGCTTCCGGGGTTGCGGGCGGCTAGAGTGGGAGCTTGAACCGTCCAGCCAGGCGATCCCGGGAAGGACGGCGGTATGTGTGGTCGCATATCGTCGTATAGACTAGACTTCAGATAGAACCTATGTTCTTTGTGAAGTTGCTTACAGATGTCCATGGGCGGCGGTACCCACTTACCATAAGGTGGACTGCATGCTAGTTTGCTACTTCATCACTAGATAGTACGAAACAAAGTCGCTTCGCGCTGTCTGTGTTCCTATGTATGCTTAGATCTTTAAAACTACGCTACGGATTTTAATGCAGTTTCTAATAGATTAAGTGATTCACGAGGAATTCTTTATGTATAATATATGCATAATATAGTGGAGGAACACTAATAATTTTAGATTTTAGACTGTTAGGCGGAACGAAGTTCGCTGGGTCAGCTAGTTATTATATAAAAAAAGTCTTATTATGGTTCGATCGGCGAATTACCACCACTACCTATTATGTATGCTTAAATCTTTAAAACTACCACCTATTTTTAGCGTGAAGCATTTCTTGCGTTTCGATGGAAGGGTTGCCGGCACACTTTCACTAAGGCGACCATCATAGTCTTCGGGAGTGGCAGCGCATCTGTGATTGTCTTCCGATAGAACCCATATTCTGTTTGAAGTTGATTACAGATGTCCATGGGCAGAAGTGACCACTTACCATCAGGTGGACTGCATGCCATAGTTTGCTATTTCAGTCAAAAAAAAAACGTGTCGGGACTCATTAGGTCACGAATCCCTTTACAAACTTTAATTACTCAAAATTTCAGAAGCAGAATAATAGACGGCACAACAGTAATACAAGAATGTTGCAAACCTAACCAAAACACGCCGACGATAGAGGACAACGTGTACCGTCTGGTGGAGTCCAGGAGTTTCTATCACACCGCACCAATCACAGATGTCACCGTCGTTGAAGCGAACAAATGCTACTTGGTGAGCTCGTCGGCGGACGGTGTGATTAATGTCTGGAAATAGGCAGTGCCGGATTAAGCCAGCACGGACAAGCAAATTATGACAGGAGTTTGCCTTAAGTAAGGGTATTAAATAAAACAAAACTGTAACAAATAGACTTTTCTGGAAAAAATGTTACACAAAATTTTTTTCAACCCCGATAAAGAAGTTTCACTTTTGTTTTCCAACCCCGATAAAGAAGTTTCATTTCAATAATCAGTACTTTTTTAAGTTAACAACAATACTATTCGAAGGCTCATGACTTAAACCTTATACGATACGATCGATCATACTCACCCAGGCTAGTCCAATCAGCGACAATGAAATATCCACCCTCGGGCACAGTGGGGTTGAACCCGTTCTCCCGCAGCACATTGGCCAAGTAGTCCCGCTTGGAGATCAGCTCCCGAGCGAGCGAGAAGAATTAAGAAAATTAAGAGATGAGTTTCTATATCTACTTTCTGTTTAAGATTTTCAGGATAGCAAAAATCCATACCAATCAATACTAAAATTATACATGTGAAAGTGTGTTTGTTTGTTCCTCTTTCACGTCGCCACACAGCTATTATGTGATATGGTTTATATGTTGGGAGATAGGAGGGCGGAGCGTGACGTAGGCTACTTTTTACCGCACTGTCATTCCCATGAGAATATCGATGTTTTATTAGTTGATACATGTTTAGTAGTTCCAGATGTTAATAGATGGCGTTAGTAAAATTCATTTGCAAGTTCTGAATCACGCTATCAAATACTAATGTTAATTCTCTTTGACCGTGCGGATGTAACGCCGTTAAGATGAAGCCGGGGGTAATAGCTAGTAGTAAAATAAAAATACCTGAATTGTGTTTTGTGTTAAACCGCGAAGTCCGTCTAGTCGTGGTGCCCGTAGCATTCTTGTTATGTGGCTAATCCGGCCCTAGAAATAGGGGAGATCAAGTTAGGTAATGCAGCAGTGCTCGGACAGGAGGAAGCTTGTATATAAATGGGATGTTGAGAACACGTCGATAGCGTGATTCGGAATACTAGTGGCGCCATCTGTTGAAGAGTTACGGGAAGTCGCGGCATAGAATTGTAACATCACTACATAGTATAAAATAAAGTCGCTTTACGGATTTTAATGCAGTTTTTCATAATAGAGCGATTCAATAGGAAGGCTTTTGTGTATAATACATGCATAATATAGTGGAAGAACAATGATAATTTTGGATTTTTGAGTTTTAGGCGGAACGAAGTTCGCCGGGACAGCTAGTTATAAATAAAGTAACCCTGATAGTTTAACTCTGGAGATACAACCGCGACTTTAAATAATAGCGGTGTAACGCTACTGTGTATAAAGGGCATGGAAAGCACATTTCAGTTATCACGGGTAACACAAAATTGGTCTACAAGAAAAAAGCTTTTCTTTTTCTATAAGACTCAAATCCTAATGAAATATGCAGTACTAGTTGACCGGACGGACTTCGCTCTGCCTATAAGTCAAATATAAAATTATCAGTGTTCCACAACTATATTATGCATGTATTATGCATAAAAACCTTCAACTTAACTCTTAAAAAAACTGCAATAAAATTCGTAGCGTAGTTTTAAAAATCTAAGCATACATAGGGACACATCGTAAAGCGACTTTGTTTTGTACTGTGTAGTGATTTAAAAGAACAATATTTAACTATACTACTTAATTACAAAAAAATACTGCATAACGAGGTGAAGTAGACATTTATTTTCCATTAAGACTACAGAAAAAGTACCATCAAGGAAATTGTTTAGCTTTTTATAAAATTCCCATCATAGTACTTGTAACAAAAAATCAATTACTAAAATTTTGTTGGTCAGTCTGTTTGTTATAGCTATTCACGGGAACCGTTGACCGATTGATTATATTATATTATGTTTAAATTGTTTATAATTAATATTAAAGTACGTTTATATTAAGGTTTACTGGAACTAATCTACTGAATTTGTGGATCGGACCGTGGAAATGTGACGGCCATTTGAAATCAAACTTTTAATGTTAACGTTCCTTGTTATTTTCATACGGTTTTGGAGAAAATTATTTTACTAGTTATTTTATGAATAATCCTATTATATCTTTTGATCTCTTTTTGTTTGTTATTTTTATTGGTCTAGTAATACTAATAATAAAAGGCACATAAAATAAACTACACCCTAAAACTCTACTCTTAGAGTTCATAATCATTTATCTTTGCGCACAGTATTGCATAGTAAATTGCAAGGAATGACCGAAAATAAACATAAAATGTAAAAACAAACAATGTTCTCAAGAATCTTAATAAATTCGCAAAGGGTACAGACTAAACTGCATATATTATTATGTTATATATTATATTATATGTTATATATATTATTATGTTATGTAATTATGTTGGGCTCCTGGATATGGCCAGTCATTGTTACGGTTAAATGAAATGCATCATGTCTTTGCTTTATACGTTTTTGCAAAAATAAACGACTATGTATAGCAATATATCTAAATGATTATTAAGTTAGCATTTCTATCAAATACCTACTTACCCACTATCTGGTCGTCAAAACTAATCTAAAATAAATAATAGATGAGTGTTTACGTTTAAAATAGGTCATAAAAAATATTATTCAACAAAAATATCGTAAACGAAATATCGACATGCTTCTTCGAATAATTAAATTAAAAAATAATAATAATAAAAGTAAAGTAAATAATAATAGAAAAATAATTAAAACTTACCGAACTGTAAGTGACGTTGAAAACGATTATACTCGTACCAGAGTCTGCAGTGGAGTGAGCCAGAGTCTCATTTACAAACTCTTTATATAAGACCCTTGCACCTGCAAAGTGAGTCATTACCTCGATTGCCACATCATACGACTCTGTCGTCTACCCTCATAAAAATAATAAATAGTCGAATGCCCCTTTTTACTAGCACAAACAATATATAGTAAAAATGTTAAATATCCAACTAGTAATGTAACGAATATTCGCATTCGCTTTGGTCAATAATCGAATGTTTTTAAATGTCGCAAAATATATGTGCAAATGTTTTGCAAATGTTCAAATCTTCAAATACCAACATGCGTTACATCACTAGTACGTACACTATTATACTAAGCGTCGCTGCACACGGACCACTCGCGACTGCCACAATCGCGGCCACTAGAAGCGCCACTACTGGCCGGTGGCCGCTACTTTATTTAACCGAGTTTGACGTCAGCGATTAGTGGCTGGTGGCTGCCACTAATCGTGTGAGGCGGCGTTTAAATGTAAGTGGCGGCGACCGGCGTTTACAGTTTGCGACGAGGCCATATAAAATGTATGAAAACTGTACGAAATAAGCTAGGCGCGGGGATTTGTGGCGGCCACAAGTGGCAAGTGTTCGGCGACGCTAACGAATTTTATCAAGAATAAAAATATTAAAGTGAACGTTCAAACTTACAAAGCTGTTGCTTGCGTTGAACACGACGATGATGTAGTCTCGGCCCTCCTACCCTCTTAAGTTTTGCAAAAAATGTAATAATCCTTTTCACTAACACAGTCGGTAAAATTCACGTAATATCCAACGGCTGTATAACACATACGCTTACAATAATACTAGCGAACTATTTTATCACTTCACTATCACTTTAGCACTGTTATTAATACTGAACACGATGTTACTCGTACCAGAGACGGCAGTCAACTGAACCGGAGCCTCACTTAGAAATGCTTTATATAGGGCCCAAGCACCTGCAAAATGAGTCAGTGTCTCAATTGTGGATTGCCTACCCTCTTTATGTTATTATTGTTCTTGTTGCTCTTTATGTTTTACGACACTATAAAAACGTTACTCGATGAAAATATAAAAGTTCTCCGGTATTTTATAGCGGATAGCATTCATTATTAGAAAGACACAATTTTACATATTATATAGAATAAAAATTATAATAAAGTATGTGGTATTGTGTTGGTGTATTGCACCACTCTCTTCCCTATAATATGTCTTAGGACTCAACCTGGGTATCATCTACATACTGATTGAATGAAGAGATTTCCAGCCAGGCGTGTTGATCATGCCTGGGATGCTCCGATAGTCTACATTCAGAACTTGTATAAAACTAACACAGCGTGATTCTAAATGTAGTGGCGCACTCTCTTGATAGAGGTCTCTACATCAACCCATGCTGTATTTTAAAGCCCTACTGCGGTCACCAAAGAAGGCGTGCCAGTAATTAATTTATATTTATATTAACTACTGGAAGAGCGGAGCATCCTCCATCCATCCAGCATCCATACAGGCAATTGTTGCTTAAAAGGGAGCTCCTGACCCCCTTATGAATGTAACTTAAGACTGTAAAGAAAATAATATGGACAAAAAACCCCATTACGGGAAGACTGGATCCCGCAAAGGACTGTTCGATAAATTGTGACACGCAGTGGGTTCTGAGTTCGATTCCTGGCCAAACAGGTGACTGAATGATGAATTTAGATTTTTGTTCTGGGTGTTTGTATTCGTCTATGAATGTGTCCTTGACACCCACAATACAGGAGAAAATGTTAGAATGGCGCTATGAGTGTAGAAAGCGCTATGTATGTATGTATGTTATCTATCACATGTATAATATAAACTTCAATATTGTATAGTTTTGCTAGATTTATTGTAATAAAGAAATATAATGTAGCTTTTTATAATATTGTTAATTATTATAGTTTTAGTATTATATTATTTTAGGATAGTGCAATATATGGGAATACGTAATAAAAGTCAATACTTCGCTGCAATGATTTATTTTTTAATATCATTCAATATAAGGCAAACATAAGTTAGCCGAACTGTTATTTATATTTAATTAATAATTGCTCATTATTTTATAATATGTGATGTAACAATAAGGTAAATATATTTTTCATAATAAAATTTATGAGTTAAATATTGATTCATTGTTTTATTTTTAGATACCTACTAATATATAAAATGGTCATTTTGAATCGGTAAATTATTTCCTAAAACAAACAAAACAGATTTGATTAATAATCCCCTACTGTACTATTTTTGACTATGGGTTTCGTAATCGTTTCTAAAGAGTCTATAATGACAAGATATGGATTGGGAGATTTTACACTACTCTTAAAAACTCAAGCATGTGCATTAAAGAAAATTTCTGAGACAATACTAAAATAGTAGCAGATTGCTATGATTTAGAGCGCTTTCACATTAGGTCGCAAGTAGCGCGGGCGCAGCGCACGCCTCCAATGGATGCCTTCTTATTATTGAAATAATTATTCAGTATTTATTATTTTTATTATTATTTCCATTATAAAAGTATAGCGCGCCACCCTAATCAAAAAATATCCCGCGGCTATAGTCGTAAAAAGAAAGCATTCTCTGCAGTTGCGCGGCTGACGCGCTGCGGCCGCGCTACTTACGACCTAATGTGAAAGCGCTCTTAGGGTGACTACTTATTAATTGCTATAACATGACAACATGAAAAGTGGTTGCCGACTCACATATATATATGTGGCGACCATCTTAGTCCCAGTGAGCAGCAACGCATCTGTGATTTACTTCAGATAATACTTGTTCTGTATGAAGTCCAGATGTGTTCTGTATGTCCTTACAGATGTCTATGGGCTTACAGCTTACATCTGACTGCATGCTTGTTTGCAACTTCTATCTTATAAAAAGAAGATAGTAGTGGTATGCCAATTCGTCGTATGAACTACTGCGCAGTTACAAAAGACGCCTACAATAAAATACAATCACAATTATATACACAAATATGAATATATCGAAATCGAAGAAAATACGTCTGTTATTACTTATTTCCTATGTACTAACTGCCATTAAAACAAGTTTTAAAAATACATGTTTCCTAAAATATAGAGGAACAATGACAGCATAAATGCATTTAATTTAGTACAACTATAAAAAATCCAAATTAATTTGATTTATTTGCATTAAATATATAAAAAATAGTAATTATAAATCAGAAAAACATACAAAACAAAATACGATTTCAACTACAATAAAATATTTTTTCTTTGTAAAATTGATATACAGATTTTATCCCCTGTCCTTAAAACTAAAGTCCTTAAACACTACGCACAATTACGGTATATTTATGTACAATGAGGAAAACGCGTGAATCTATTATTTTTTCTTAAAAATAGCATAATCTGAAACGACTTCTAATTGACGACATAAACGAATATAACATTGTTACTATAGCGTAGAGCAGTGATAGCCTAATGGTTGAAAGTTGCCCTCTCGATCGGGAGGTCCGAGGCTCAAACCCAGGCTCAAACCACAGATTTTTCTAAACTATGTGTGTATTCGAAATTAATTATCACTGCTTTTCGGTGAAGGAAAACATCGTGAGGAAACCTACACACCCAAGAATTCCTTAAAAAAAAGTTCTCAGAGGTGTGTTAAGTCCACCAATTCGCATTTGGCTAGTGCGGTGGACTATGGCCTAAAACTTTCTTATTCCGAGAGACGACTCGTGCCCAGCACTGTGACAATAATGGGTTGACAACGAATAGTAAATTACAAATTTGATCCGGTGGTGGTCTATTGTGTGGCACTATACTTGCCGTACCCTTAGTAGGACTTTACTGCGTTTCCTATTCTTTTTAGCTCATCAATTCAAAGTACATTGCAACTTATGGCCGAAAATTAGGAGTGCAATGTTAAGCCAAACTGGAACAATATTAGAAAAACATAATAAAATTGTATGAAACACTGCTTTGAGTAGCTTGCGAATCATTATGCAAAATAATTAAAAACCACACATGATAACTTATTATAGATTATAGAAAAAAATTACATTAGGTAAGATTTTGTAAATTCCGCATTACACACCAATTTTGTGCAAATATCACAATTTAATTATTAAATACTTATAAAATTATATTTCATTCTCATAATTTTTTATCAACATTCAATAATCAAACTTCTATCAATTTACAATTACAAAACAAGACTAATGAACTCTGATTATAGTTTTTAGGTCATGCAAGTATTAGTTGGCATTTTTTGCCTTATTGCACAATTAAATTGAACCACCCATGTGGCAGAGTAACCACACTGGTCTGACACAGTGGGGTCTGGGTTTGACCTATGGCCAGACAGATCTAAATGAATTTAGATTTCTGTTCCGATAATTCTAGTGTGGGACTATGAGTGTAGAAAGTGTTATGATAAGTTCTTAAATGTCTTGGACTTTCATGTCCAATCCTACATAAACTAAACTGACTATTTACTATTTTAATTTTGACCTAGAACTACCACTCTCTTTTGGATCGTCTTGTACATCTTCCAAGAGTTTCTCAATATCAATCCCCTCAAATTTTGGGTTCTGTGAGTTCGAAGCGTATTCCATAAACAGCTCTTTTAGAAACTGAAGGTCTTTTGTTAGTGTCTTGACCTTTTCTTCCAGCATTTGATTTTCTGCTTTTAACTTGTTCACTCTCGTAAATGTTTCCTGAGTTCTCTGCTTCGATTTGTACCTGCTTTTCTTCACTGCCTGAAATTATTATGAAAGATAATAATTAGCATTTTGTAGAAAAAACTCTTTGTAACTGTTGTAGAAAACAATAGCAGACATCTTTAACAAAACAGTCAATTTGATTTTAATGAAAAATATACAAAAAGACAATACAATATAATACAATTTCAAAATAATAACATACATATACTGGCAGTATATGAGTCAACCATCTTAGTCCCGGGAAATAGCAACGCACTTATGATTGACTTCAAACAGAACCACTGTTATTAGAAATTAATTATAGGGCAGCAACCGACGACCCACGTGGCGGAGTGGTTACCATACCAGTCTGACGCACAATGGGTCCCGGGTTCAATTCCCGGCCAGACAGATATCTGAATGATGAGTTTAGATTCCTGTTCTGGGTCTGGGTGTTTGTGTTTTCGTCTTGTGTGTGTCCATGGCACCCACCACACAGGAGAAAATCCTACTGTGGGGCTATGAGTGTCGAAAGTGTCCATGTTCAACTGCCTTCTATCATATAGGCTGTGCTAGTTTGCTACTTTAATGTCATAGAAAACATAAACCTTAAGAATGCACACAGTTGTGTAATACCCTGTTACAACATAACAGAAGATCTTGCGTAGCAATTAATATATACCTGCTTCGCATGAATAGTTGCACAATTCAAAATTCTTCAATTTTAATTAAACTTAGTTTTACTCAATAAAGGCCCAAAGGTTTTGACCAAATCATATTTATGGCATTTTAATATACTTTTACTATTTTAAGTTCATTATGTGCTTATTGATATGTGCTTATTGCTATTTGTTTATAAAAATACACACCTCATTATTTCGGTCCCGTTTCTTCCTGTAGTCATCGTCTTCATCATCAGCGTCGCTGACGCCTCGTCGGCCACGCTTGACGGGCGGCATCTCGTTATCCTCGTCCAGTATCATCAAATTTTTTGAAATTTTTACACTTAAGACCCTCCCGCCATACACTTCCAAACCATGCGTCTTACGCCACAGTTTATACTGAATAGCAACAGTTTAAAACAACCTAATGTTACAATAACACGAAATAATGACGCAATAATTAAGTTTATATCCTGTTTTAGTCTAACACTCGCGTACTCACATAACCAGCTTTACAACTGTTTTTACACAATGACACTAAGTTCAAGTTCAGGATGACGTTATTGTCGTCTAATCGAAGATAAACAATGTGTATTTAATTAAATGATCACAATTTACATTAGCGGTGCAACAACAATCAAATGACATGAAGTGAAATTGCGAACTGTCAAATTCAAATGAGTCATTCGTCATTGACATTTACTCATTTGTAATTTAATGGACGCAATATATGACACTGACACAAAGTTTAAAACTGTGATTTTTCTACAAAGCTGCCATCTAAAAATTCAAATCCCCACATTGCATATCAGTTAACCCTTAAATGCTTATTGTATCGAAATCGATACTTAGTATATTTTTGAAAAAAATATGCCAAAAAATTACTTGGACTTGTTATAAATATATTTGTCTTTATCCATAGCTACAAATTGATTACGTATTTTTAACGATTTGTGAAGTTCTATGCATAAGGAATTAAAAATATAATGAACGTGTATGGTTTCCTGCTACATACACTATTAGATTGATAAATCCTAATGATAAAGCATATGAATCACCTGATGAAAAATAGTCAACATCGCTTATGAACATGTGCAACACCAGAGGAGTCGCTCATATCCGGCTTTGAAGGAGAGCTCATTTTTTTAATTTCTTGAAGAGCCTCAAATTTCTTGTCATAGCTCGCCGAGAATACCTCGGGAGGAAGCTCATTCCACATCTTGCACGTTCGCGGCAAGAAACAACGCGCAAATCGATACGTGGAGAACCGCTTCAGGTTCAATTGATGTGGATGGAACCTCATCCTTTGGCGTTTGGTACGATAGAGGAAGGATAATATTGGCACCAGATGAAAATGTTCTTTGGAACACTCTTCGTGGTAAAGCCGAAAGAACACGCAAAGGGAACCTATGTCTCTCCGCAGTCTTAGGAGTCACCGATTAGTGATTCTTGGGTCGATGATGACTCGGACCGCGCGCTTCTGTGCGGAGTCAACGTTATGTGCATATCGCGATGCGCCTGGCGATGCGAGCTGTACCTACTCCTTGTTGGACCTCAATTGTTCCTTAAAACGCAGAAGAGGAAGCAAATACTTTACCCCAGTGAAGTAGTGAAAACCCAAAAAATATTAATCAACAAATCAAATTTTAACTCAAAACCGTAGTATGTAATATTGATTTACATTTAATTATCTGAAAAAGCTTAATATTAATTTATTGGGATATATGAAAGAGGGTTGTAAATGAAATCACAATATATCATCAGACCACAATATATTTTTCTTTTACGATAAATCTCTAACAATGTACGTAAATCTTATTTACACAAATAATGGAAGCATCGTATGCTAAACAATCTAATACTGTAACGCTAACCAATTTTAAATATTCATTAGAGAAAAAATGTAAATGCCTTCTCCTACAATGTATGTACTGATTAGTGATGCGTCTCGAGCCTTGTTGTCAATTTGTCAAACGGGATCGAAAAATTGTATTAGTGGAGTCACTAACTCGAGATACTGAGTCAGCCCGGCGAACGACTACTGTATTTTTTTGTTTTTGCTTTGCCGGCCGCTTTTACAAACTAAGGCCGATAGGTTAAAACTTGCATGTCATAGTTCACGTACTTTAGTAAGAAAATAGGTGGATTAAACTTTAGTGTATATATTCCGAGTCTTGCTGTATATTAATAAAGTGATATTAAAAAATCTCACTTGAGTTGCAAGTATGCATCTCGAGTCGGATTTTACTCGAGCTACTCTAAAACTCGAGTATAAATCGAGTGTAATTGCTCGAGTGGCTCGAATCACAAAGTTCTATTCAAGTCGCATCACTAGTACTGATAATCTTAAAACATACAAAAACGACTATAATAATGATAAAATTTCAGTTAAATTCATTAATTTGGTTATCTTTCAGCCTCAAAATATTTGTTAGGCGTCTCTTGCTCACATTGTTTCTTAACATTTATTGAGAATACATCAAAAATTATGTAACTTAATATAGCATACAAATATTATGACTTATATCGTATTCATGTAATCATTATATTATGTAATATTACAGTTTGTATCATATCTATCATTAGTACAACAGAGCACACACATTCCACGAATCTATAAACAAAATATGATACATAAAACCCTAATATTAAAACTGTGCCCCTATTAAAAACAGGTATAATTCGGATTTTTGACAAAATAACCTCATAAATTGTTAGAAAAACGTAGATCTTTTGAGAGATCTGCGTTTCTTATCACTTGATAATTATTCAAAGACAATTTTTCAAAAATCCAACTTATTCCGTTTCTCACCAGAAGCACAGAAGAATCCTAACTTATTATAAAAATGTGAAGCCATGTATGTGAAATTTGTAAAATATTTATATATAACACTATTATACTATATTTAAAAGACACAACCCAACCCATTCACTATGACATTATTTATTACTCAAAATTATTATTATATGATAATCATGGTCAGTGCATGATGTCAAATTTTCAACCCTTACTAGTATAAGATATCTTATATTATTAAAAACATTATTGTAGCAATAAATCAGGTTTCTTTCTCTTTTTTATGTAATTTTACTCTGTTCCAGTAAAAATAATCTACTGATATATAGCTTAAGCTGTTTATTTTATTTTTTTAAATACTGTCATCATGCATGTTAGGAATTAGTCACATACAAGACTTCACAAATGACTAAGTTGTCCAGATTAATGGTTCTTTATTAAAATTAAATGGTAAACGTTAAAGGTAAATTCTCTCTTTGATACGATGGAGGTTCTCATCCCATGAAAATACGTATGCGTCATCCATTTGATATCACAGAATACACAATAAATTTGAAAATAAATGGCAGTCTTTCAGAATGTTAAATGCCTATAAGGAAGCTCTAATAACAAAAACAAATGCATCTAAACCTACTATTAGAAGCGAGAAATAATTATTTCCATACAACATTGCTACAGTTTGTTGCAATAGTTTAAACAATTATACGTTAAAATGATATAATCATTATTCTATACCAATCCAATGTTCATTTCATTAACATTACTTATTACATAATTAGAGATCTATTCTTCGATATTTAGATAAATCTGAGATTAGACCAGTCGAGTTATTTACAATTATTATAATTCTAAAATACATTTTAGTTGTTGCGTATATTCGGAACTATAGGTAGTTAAATATTATGCTTTAGGATATTAATGTTAACTTCTTTAATTTTGTAATATTGTCCTCAAATAATTTCTTCTTTCGTGTCTTATTTTGGTTCCATACATTTGTTCTCAAAAGCTAAATGCAGATTCATAGATTCTTGAAAATAATAGGTATTTTGGCTACCTACGTTTTAAACAATAAAAAGGCAAAAAAATAAAAATGACTATCAAAATAATGAATGCGGGAGCAGGAATGATACGTAAATTGAGCATACTCAAATCATAAGTATTGATAAAAATTCATCTAGTATTGATAAAAATCGTGGGACATGCCAAGTAATGGATTATTTAATGCAAACGTTAATTTAAAAAAAATGACAGATAATAAATGTGTGGTGACTTAGTCTGACTGTCAGAGACTATCTGGCATACATTTTAAATTACAATTTACATTATGCCTCAATTGAAATTTATGTTTAAATGAAAATTGTACAGAGTCAATGCAAAATAACTATTACTTGTCAATCCGTTGTAAGTCCAATTAAAAATTATCTGAAACCATAGCATTTAGGATGTATTTCTTGCTACGGACACCTCAACCGGTCAATCCCTGTTGTTATCTTATGATAGTAGCTGTTAAACCCTGTCAAAGGCTTAATGGTTGGTTTGATAACAACTGATATGACTGGCTGCAAACTTTTGCAGCCAGTCGACCGTAAAAAGTATGCTTTACAATTCAAATCAATCAGGAATAGGAACATCTTATACACATTACATAAATAAAATAAGTGGGAACAATTCAAAGCTTAAAATGGAGTGCACTACTCAATTATAGTAAAAACAATAAGCTAATAATATTGGCATTATTTCAATTATTGTCTTGTATGTGCATAGTAAGAATTTTACTTTACCCCAGTACTCTTAGTTATTCTTCAAATCAAGCATTGTTCCTATTTTCACCCACCATTTCAGAATACATTGTAGTTTATGGCCGAAAATGGCTGTCAGCGTACAAAAACAAGAAACATGCTTGTTTTGCAAAAACATAAGCTCCTAGTAGGGGTAGATCGTAAACAATGTAATAATATGTAAGTTAAATGTCGATATAAGTGATTTTTTAAATTGTGCGAGACTGTCGTTGTTACAAAAAAATGTCATATTTTTCTAGGTATTACAATTTTACAGCGTCGTTTCTTTTTAGATACATTTCGTATTTAAATTAAATTTGCTCAAAATTCATTATAAATAATAAATAGTCCCTGATCATGTAAATTATAATTTAAAGAATCAATTTTCCGATTAGCATAAAATCGTTAAAGGTATATAGCCTAAGATAGTCATTATTCAACAGTGCTTCTTTCATTCCTCAAAAATATCTCAATTTCGTGTCATCTACGACCAAATGTTTGCTAAATGTGTTATGCCATTAGGGCGTTTATCACATTTTCAAATTAGTACTTATAACTAATGTATAGTATAGTCTAGTCTAATGAACAAGATACCAGCAGTCGGTAATTACGTTACCAATCTAAGAAATAGACTAAGATAGTTTAACAATATTTAGAACTTTAACGCGAAAACCTATTTAACTAGATTTAATCTTAGGCAGTAAAGAGCTCTATGTTATGACAGATATAGGTATAATATTTTGTGTGAAATAGATTTACAACATTTTATTTGTTCAACTTAATATTTTTTTTAGGTCTTGATATTACGATATTTTGACATATGTGTTGTAACTTATTGCCTGTCCTTTTGTTCTTCTATAGTGTTTTATGCCAAATAAAAGGTATAAAAGTAATAATTTTATGAACTCTATGGAACAAAAAATTTCGATTTATAATATCTGCTACCACATTGTTAAATGAAAAATTATAATCATTAATTATGTTACTGATTTCCAGTTATTTTCAAAATAAAATTGAAAAAACTATAACATCTTTTATAACTACTACGATTTCTAATCCTTGTTATAGAATAAATAATATCATTCTCATTAATAATTATAATTTTATACTGACTGAACCAACAAAGGTTTATGTTTCCTTGATAGGTAGGTAATGTAATTTAAATGGTAACACTAAGTTCTTTTTTTAATTTTCCACATTCCCTATATCGAACATTATGCCTTATTGAAAAATATAAACGTTAATTAAAAATTTTAAATTATGGTAAAACATCATGTACGCGTCAAATAAATAAAATGTGTATTCCTACTTCAAACATAAATTCATTTAATTATTTTCAATTTTGATTTTTGAAATCCTCGAATCTAAATAAATCTAGTATTTCTCAACAAACAATTTATATGTTCTTCCGAAACTTTCATAGTAGAACATGAACAAAAATCATTATCCGTCCGTCTAAAACTACCAGTCCAAAAGACTGGTAGTTTTAAAATTAGAATTAAAATATTATTTTATTTTTTCTGCTTGACAACAATTTTTTAAACTCGAATAAGCTTTTAATGACTATGACTTTTTGATCCTTTCCTTAGTTTCAACATCTATACTTATTAAAAATGTTCATAACGTTTTTTCATCTGTCCTAGCCGATTCTAACGTGTTGATGACGTCTCAGTACAACATTTTATTTTAAATACTAGTTTTAGAATAACATGAACCCTTTTCTTAACCCTTTTCAAGGTAGAGGCAGTATACATGCCACCAAAAAAAATATTTTTTTATTCTCGACTGTATCTTTCACCGGTATTTTATTTTTTATTGATGGCAGCATCAATGATTTTTACGTCAAAAATGAGCATCCTTTTGACAAATGCTTGACAACTGTCAATTTGAAGTCGTCCATTATCGCTTGAAAGTTGTGATTTTCGGTTAGAATTTTTCATCCAGTTGCATCTTCTAAGATTTTGGCTAAAATGGTAAGAAAAGTAATTTATTTTATTCATTTGTTTTTATTTATTACGTTTTACGTGTAATTTTGGCTATGAATGTGTTGAAATTGGTTTTATTGTAAATTTTATTGGTGGCCGTATCTATGCCACTGCCTGCTCACTGACATGTTTTGGTGGCAGTATAAATGCCATTGCCTGTTTGTATTGCAGGCGTACTTGCGTGATGAAGATATTGTAAATGAACTTGAGCAGATGTTTGGACTTCCTGAAGATCCTGACAACTCAGAAGATGAGTACGAGGGCGAAGATGGTATAGAAACCAATTTTGATATTCGTGCGATGTTAGAAGACCAAGATATTGTTCAAAATCAAGGAAGTCCAACACCTGGACCATCAAGACGGAGTCCAGTAGATGTGGGTTTGCTTTCTCCTAATGCAGGTGAAATAGAAAATATTGATCCTAACATAGGAGTACCTGATATTGAAAATAGCGAAGACGCAGAAATATTGCGACCAGTCAGGCCTTCACGAGTATCGAATCTGCGCTCTCGGCATATTTTGGAGTCTTCTCCGGAATCTTCTGCAGACTCTTCTTCAGAAGATGAGGACGACAATGACTGGAGAAAAGGTATGTGGTCGGACAGGCCAAGTGCTGATAAATTTGACGAAGCCACCTTGAAAACTAAAGTTTTTTTTCCGAGCAGGACTTCTCCAGTGGCTTATTTTTCAAGGTATTTTTCTGAAGAAGTAGTTGATCACATAGTTGAGCAAACTAATTTGTATGCCTCTCAAAAACAGACCCAAAATTGGGAACCTGTTAGAAAATCGGATATTGATGCGTTTTTGGGAATTATCATTCTGATGGGTATACATGTTTTACCATCTATAGACCTATATTGGTCTAGTGACCCATTTTTTAGAGTGGACGAAATTGCGCAAGTAATGGCATGTAAAAGGTTCAAAAAAATTTTAGAAAATCTTCATTTGAATGATAATTCCAAGACTCCTGCAAAAACAAGTCAGGAATATGACAAATTATACAAAGTTCGCCCTGTCTTGGAATTATTGAATTGTGCATGCCAAAGAGAAGCGAAACAAACTACTTCTCAGAGCATCGATGAAGCTATGATACGGTTCAAAGGCGTATCATCTCTAAAACAGTACATGCCAGCTAAACCCATAAAAAGGGGATTCAAGGTTTGGGTTCGCGCAGATAGTGTAACTGGTTATGTATATGAATTTCAAATTTACACCGGTAAAAATGACAATAATACACCGGAGTTAGGTTTGGGTGCCAATGTTGTCAAAGCCCTGACAAAATCTCTAATTGACGAGAAAGTTCAAGCTCATGTTGCTTTCGACAATTTTTTTTCCTCATATCCTTTGATGGAATACCTTTATGAACATGGTATTTACTCCACTGCCACCGTAAATGTAAATAGAGCAGACTTACCGAAATTCGTAAAAGGGAAAAAAGGGAAAGTAAAGCTTGACCGCGGAAACTACAAATGGAGAGTGAAGAATAATGTTGGGTTCATGATTTGGAAGGATACAAAAAACGTCACAGTGTTGAGTACAGCTTTTCATCCTATGGAAAAAACTTTTTGTCAACGAACGATGAAGGATGGCACAAAGAAGAGTTTTCCTTGCCCTTTGGCAATCACTGAATACACCAAGAGGATGGGAGGAGTCGATAGGTTCGATCAAAAAAGAGGCACATATGAGGTTGGACGACGGAATAGGCGTTGGTGGTGCCGGATTTTTTATTTCCTAATCGATCTAGCTATCACAAATGCGTTCATATTACAATCTGTTTCACCGCGAAATCATGGACCCCCATCGAATCTACAGTTTCGCATCTCGATTGCTAGATCGCTTATCGGAAACTACACATCGAGAAAGAGGAGCCTTTCTAGCGAACCCAATTTTATTGCAAAGAAGAAGAGAGCTACAGGCAGTACCAACTACCAGAAAGTCGTAGGAGTGCATGACGACATTCGTTTCCAAGATGTTGGAAAACATTTGATAGACAAGTCTGACACACCGCGCAGATGCCGTTTGTGTAGTACAAAGACAAATAACGTAAGAACCAAGTTGTCATGTACGACTTGTAAAGTATTTCTTTGTGCTTTCCCTTGTTTTACTCAATTTCACCAAAAGAATTGAAGATTGAATTAGCTCTTATGTGTGTTATTTTATAAGAAATATTGACTGATGAGCATAATAATACTAAATGTAAAGAACCAAAGTTTCAAAAGATCTCAAATGTTCACTAGTTAGACCTAAGCATATTTTTATAAAGAAAAGCATCTAAAAATAAATCTTTTTGTGTTGATAATTATTACATGGTTTTATTTCTAATTTCATAAAATGTAAACATTGAAAAAAAAATGGAATTTACTTAATTTACAGAAATATTACCCTCATAGTATGGGCAGTGGCACATATACTGCCACCAAATTTTCCACACATTTCCCAAGACTTTTCCGATTTAAAAAAAATCTTAAAAATCAATTAAAAATACCCATATTAACATATCAAAATTTCATTTCTGTACTACCTCTAGTTTTCTCGGCCTTATAAAGGGTTAATAGAATTTCACTGAGGTAGTTCACAATATGTTGCCATTTTTATCTTATTCCTAATCAAGTTTTAGATAAATTCTTGCGATATTTGACATTTTTACATTATTAATTTTGTTATCTTATCGTTACTTGCATGTAAGCAAGTTCAAAATTATTTAAAAATTTACGACACATTCGAGTCTAATAATTAAATGAAATAGGAAGAGATTCATCCACTTTGTGCCACTATTGGCGCTTCCATACCATAATCATAATTAATTTGCTTTTATCTAGGCTTCTTGCATTTTAGTCCAACTTTATACGTGACAGATATCATACTCATAGAGATCGGTTGATAGAAATCGATTTACAACACTATTATGTTTAAACCATCCTATTACGTTGTGACTTACTGAAACAATTCCGATTATTAGCGATTTTTAGCAAGGATGGCTCAGATTAAATTTATTTCCGACTGTGATTGTACTCTTAAACATTTGTAATAGACAATTTTACAATACAAGTTTGATGTTAAAGGTAGAAGAACTCCCACTGGTACACATATTTCTTTCATAACAGCAATCGTATATAGTCCCCTTTGATTTAAAACCAACATTACCACGTTTACTTCATTCCAACAAACTAGTTGGATCAATATGTCCTTTTTCTTGACTCCAAGTTACTAATATAATAATAAAAATTGTCTGTATCGTAAACTTTTATGTGATATATCCTCTACGCAGTGCGACTGTACCATTATACTCGGTTAGTGTCACAGATTTTTAAATCAACAGCGTAATATCAGTTTGATTTTTTCAAAATCTATATGATTTTGAAAAAATCAAACGTTAAACAAATGGTAAACAAAAAAATATTTCATGTTAAATGTAGAAGTAATAACATTAACAGATTCCAGTAGTTTCATTCAGCCAAGTCGCTTAAATTCCATCGCTTCTATGAAGTTTCATCTTTATGATATTGAGCAAGAAAATACGTGTCCCTGTCGTTACGCTAAAAATTTAAGGAGGTCGTAAGGTGTGACGCATATTATACTTATTTCCATAAACGTTTTTCATTGAGGTTGTTGCATTTGGGTTTTCCGGCATTGACAGAGCCATTTGATGATTCGTGCGTTACGTTCCACGACGCTAGGGGGCTCTGTGTTGCGGTAGATTTGTTTCTGAACACCCGGCCCTTGGACCTGGAAAAAAGATAAATATTTTAAATTATGACTGATATATTATTTAAATTAGATTTCAGCTTAATACGCTGTTCAGCGGGTATTCTAAAAAGTGATAAATAAGACGTCCTAGATGGCTGGTTGGTAAGGATACATTAATATAAGGGGTACGCTCCGACAATTTATTAAGAAAATTATATTCTTGTACAGTTGTATCTAACGATAAGGCAGACGGGCCACCTGATGGAAAGCAGTCACCGTCTCCTATGGACAATTGCAACATCAGAGGAGTCGCCAATGCATCGCCGGCTTTGAAGGAGAGCTCTTTTTGCATATTTTCTAAAGAGGGAATTTTGCCGCACTAAAACCCAACCTAATCGCTACAAAGAGGACTCCGGGGTCTCCAAAGGAACGCAACCGGAGTCCTCTAAGCGCGTTGCCCCATAAGGCTCCTCCCAGGTGAGCAGCTGGCCCCACCGCTCCATCTGGTCTTCACGACGGTATGCGGCCACGCATACCGCTGTCCTTCCCGGGGTCGTCTGATCGAACGGTTCGAGCTCACACTGTAGCCGCTCGCAACCCCGAAAGCCCCTTTTAGTCGCCTCTTTCGACAGGCAGGGGATACCGTAGCCCTATTCTGAACCCGGAACTACAGGGACGACGTATCTATGTACCTATGAGGTGTTAGAAATTGTGACATACATTATTCCCCACTAACTTAAGGTTTATCCTTACCGTGTAATCAACAGCGTTGGCCAATTGATTGGAATCCACAGTAGACGCGGATGAGAAAAAAACAGGGCTGTCCGGTGGCGCGTCTAGTATCAGAGCGTCGAACTGCCGCGACTCCAGGCCGAGTCTCTCGAAGAAGAACTGCAGCCTCGACGACTCTTCTGACGGACTGTCAGGGGAGTCTTCGCCCTCGCACGGCGCTGACGCAGGGCTGCGGCCGTCTGTGCGTCTGTATCTGAATGTTTTTTTTTTATTATGGCATCGTATTGTGGGGCAACGCAGTAAACATCAATGAAGTATTTATAGGACAAAAACAATGTGTTCGAGCTATCTGTAATGCAACAAGCTTGACAAGTTGTAAGCCATTATTTAAAAAACAAAAAATATTGCCATTGCCCTGTGTGTATATGAAATCTGTAATTTTGTTCATACGCACCAACATCTATTTATAAAAAAGGGCGACGTAAATTATAATTATAGAGGAAGATTTCACAACCAATTAGTAATGCCTCTAGCTAAAACCGCAAAATTTGGTAACAATGCCTTCTCTATGGCCATAAAAATTTATAACAAGCTACCCACAGACATAAAAGCCAAGTCTAAGACAACTTTTAAAAGAACGCTGAGAATGTGGCTTCTGGAAAAATGTTTTTCATAATCATAATCATAATCATTCTTTATTGCATCATGCGTCATATTACATTTGATGTTCTTATAACTAATAGCCCAGCATGAGACCCTGTAAGGGCGTAGCAATGTCATATAGTCATACAATTATTATATTATCACTAGTATTAAACATTTAAATTGTAAATTAATTTAAAACAATATGTCAATTATTAAGATATTTCGTCACATACAATAAATAATATGAAATATTAATAATTACAATAATAATAATAAAATTACAATAAAAATAATAAAATTGTCATAAAATGTCAAATCCTTACTTCCTTACTAATATTATAAATGTGAAAGTAACTCTGTCTGTCTGTCTGTCTGCTACTTATTCACGCCTAAACAACTGAACCGATCCTAATAAAATTGGGCACACAGATAGTGTTGATCTCGAGAAAGGACATAGGCTGCTTTTTATCGAAAAAAATGGGTTGAAAGCGTTAAAATCAGGCATAAATGTTTGTATGGAAGTTCGTTTTTGACAAAGTCCCATATTGACAAGTCCGTCAAGGGGTACGATAGACTTACTTAAAACCTTATCTAAATAATAAAACATAAAAAAACATTGATTTCGAGTCGACAACATATATCCGTAAAATTCGGATTGTTGCGTATTTTGTTAAATTCTAATGTAAACATGTGTGACATGACAGTAGTGTGACATGACAGTAGCCATAATGGCCGCCCGGATGCCATTCTGAATTCATTCAAAAATAATACGTATAAATTTGTAACTATCAATTATCATAAAAATAGATGTGATTCAAATTGATTTTAATTTAATTTATGAATTTATGAAATATAAGTATATTTCAATAGTATAAAAGCATCCGTTGACGCGCTGCGGCCGCGCTACTTGCGACCTAATGTAAAATCGCTCTTTGAGTACAGGGATTCCCAATTGATAACAGATGGCGCGTCATACTATTATAGTAAAATAGTTATTCGAATCCAATAATTCAAAGGCGATAAAATGTTTTAACATTGTTTCAAAATAAAATTATCGACTCCATTTGTCACTCCATGTTCATGTTACATAAATAGTTTCTTAACTATTATTGCATAAATAAAGTTATGTTATTGACCACACCCGTACATTTTTAGCGAAAATAAATATTAAGGACAAAATACAATTGATAGTCTTTTAAGCAAAATACTAACATTAATAAGTCGATCAGTGTCTAAATAAGATATAACAATTATATCATGAATTATTATTTTATAGAAGCTTTTGCAACTTTTGTGATAAATAATTGCATTTATGAATATTGAAGCATGGTTGATGAACACTTGGCTCTAATAACAAACGAGCAAGGTCAACATTATTGTTCTTTTTATATTTATGATATGTTCATTATAAATAATGTTATAGAAAACATGCATTTAAATAACAACATATTTTAAATTAATTTTAGAATAACAAAGTGTGTCAAAATAAGCCAAAATAGATGATGTTCTTAACTCATAAGTATGTGAATTTCGCATCTGTTATTAAAATCGTAATAGCCGTGTGGTGCCAAGTCGGGCGGATTAGAAACGCGAGGTCTGGGGTTCGAATCCAGTTGTCTTGTGTACATTATTATTATTATTATAATTATAACCTGTAGTTTACATAAATACTAATTTTAGTACTATTTTTTAATAACCAGCTCATTTTTAAATATTATTTAGTATCGGAAATGCAAAGCTTTCACCCGCCTGGCAATCAATGTGTCACAAAGATTATATTAAATTAATAGAGGTTTAACCTCTGTCAGGTAAAAGTACAAAATAATATGGATTTACCTTGCCGACAAATTCAAATTTTAATGTAATGAACCACAAGCAAGGCTTAATAAAGATAAACTATAAACATACCTGAGCGCCGCTTAAATGTTAGTAGAACCAAAATTAGTTTACGTATCATTGATACTGTCATTAGATTTTTAGTTTTAGTTCGATGCACCAGGGGGCACGGGTAAAATGTTTTTAATAAATTTACTGTTAGCGAAAAATATAAGATCTGATAGAAAAATAGCTATTGCCGTGGCGTCGTCCAGCGTTGCGCCCACACCTTTGAAAAGCGGTCATAATGCCTGCCTATTCGCCTTTGAGCGTCCACTCAAGATTTGTAGCAACGATTTCTCTAACATTTTTAATATTTCAAATCAAAGGAATACTGGAAATTCAATGCGGGATTGTTATTTGACTATTTGGGATGAAGATTCTGTAGATACAGCCATCGAGATCGAAGACATTATCCAACAAAATTTTTGGATTCCTTCAACCCGCCTCCCGGTACTCCTCCACAAAAACTTTTTTTAAAAATAAAAATACGCTTTCTACACTCAATAAAATAGAAAATTTCTAAAATTTCAATTTCTAGCCCCACACTAGGATTTTTTCCTGTGTCGTGGGTACTGTGGACACACAAGACGTATATAGAAACACCCAGACCCAGAACATGAATCTATTCAGATTCCTGTCTGGCCGGGAATCGAACCGGGTGTGGTAGCAACGCGGGTCGTCAAGGTTGTCAAATTAATGTTTAAAGTAGGTTCACCTATATGTAACCTTACTCAGAAATTTAAAAGGAATTACTTAAAATAGTATTTTTCAATTCATAAAAGTTAAAATCCAACTTTATAATCGATGCGCTTTGGTTTAAATGTGGAGGCGTTGTTTGAAAAGACGTATTCCGATATTGATAATGTGACCACTAAGACTGTAAATTGGTTCAAAAAAGGGGTTTACGATATTCTGATTCGTCTTATTTTCATAACATTTTACATAACAATATGCGCCTACCCACAAATACACACTTAAAATTCGTTTTTTCACTCTGTGTTTGTCCGGATAATCGTTGACCGGCTAAGCCGATTTTTACAGGTTTTTTACTATAGAAAATGTTATGGAACAACATGTAGACTACTTTTATGGTAGAATTCCCACTGAGTGGAGATTTGCGCGGGAAAAACTTTGCGATACATTGATTTGCACGCGGGCGTAGCCGCGGGTACAGCTAGTATTCAATAAATCAAATTAGTACATTAATCAAAATATTCCTTAAGTGTATAATAGCATTTTGTTTGGAGGTATGCTTTTAATTTATTTGTGAACGTTGATGAGTTATCAGATTGGATCTCTTTTGGGAGTTTGTTAAAAAAATTTATACACATCGAAAACGGTCCAGAGCTATACAACGCCATGTTAGATTTTGGCAATACCAGTTTATTTGGGCGGCGATGGCCATATTTATTGACATCTATTGCGGTTTGAAATTGGTCGGCATGTTTTTTAACGAATTTACAAGTTTCCAATATATATATACAGGTTAATGTGAGGATATTAAATTCCTTAAAATAAGTCCTGCAGCTCTCTCTAGAGTCAATATTTGCAAGGATTCTTAAGCATTTCTTTTGCAGAGTGAAAAGTTTGGTAATGTCTGAGCTATTTCCCCATAGTAGTATTCCGTACTGGAGCCAGGCGTGGGCATAAGCATAGTATGCGTTTTTAGCCGTTTTTAGGTCAGTGCATTTTTTAAGTTCGTATAGCGCGTATATAAACCTTGCAAGTTTATTGGATACGTTTTGAATGTGGGATTGCCAATTTAAGTTCGTGTCTATAACTAATCCTAGTAAGCAGACGTTTTTTACGCACTCTCTATTTGTGTATTTTTAATTTGGTAGTTAATATTCAGTGGAGCTTTTTGATATGGCCTATATTGCATAATTTTAGTTTTATTAAGATTAATCTCTAGGTTATGGTCGCTTAACCAGGAAGTAACATTATTAAAAATGCGGTTTAAGGTGTCGTTTAGATGCAGACTGTTAGAGCAAGGGAAGACAATCGAGATATCGTCTGCATATAGGACGCAAGGGACATTTATGGTTTTAGGTAAATCATTTATGTAGATCAAGAAGAGGATACAACCTAAGACTGATCCTTGTGGTATAGATTTTTTTATTTCCACAGATTTTGATTTAACATGGGATATTGTGCCCTTTTTACTGTCGTAATATTCAATTTCTGTATATTGGGTGCGATTGGCCAAATAAGACGAAAACCAGTCGTGTGCAGTTCCTCGTATCCCTATTCCATAAAGTTTATTTAATAAAATTTTATAATTAGCTCTATCATAAGCTTTACTCATATCTAGTAGAATTCCGATACCATACAGTTTTTCATTTAGCAAATTAAGGGTTTCTTGGACATACTTGAAAACAGCATAGGTCGTTGATCGATTTTTCCTAAAACCATTTGACTCTCATGTAGAATATTGTGTTTTTCACAAAAGGAGTACAGGCGTGTTGTCATCACTGTTTCAAAAATTTTTGAAAAAGTTGGCAACAAGGATATTGGACAGTAGTTGTTGCAGTCGGTCTGGTCTCCTTTTTTGTGTACGGATTTAATTTTTGATATTTTTAAATGGTCCGGTACGACTCCATCACGAAGCGATTGATTTACTAGAATAGTTAAAGGTTGTGTAAACACATCAACGCATTTTTTTACTAAGCTTGGAGGTATTTCATCATAACCGAAACTGTGTTTATTCTTGAGTTTCTGTATAGTGCTTCGAATTTCGTTGGGGTCTGCTGGTCTGATGAAGATAGAATTTGCAGTAGGATTTACGACTGGTCTTCCACAAACATTATTTTCTGCGCCTCCTACAGTTACAAAGAAATCGTTAAAACAATTGGCTATTATATTGGGGTTTTCAGTTGTGAGGCTATCAATTTTCAATTTAATATTTGTCCTAGGTTTTTGGGATAGCTTATTGGTTTGTTCTTTTATGACTTGCCACATGGATTTCACTACGTTTTCTGAGTTTCTTATTTTATTGACATAGTATTTTTTTCTGGATTTTATGATTGCTTGCTTCAGCAGCTTTTCATATTTTTTATAGTGACTATGTAAAACAGGGCTTTTGGTTTGTTGTGTTAATAGTTTTAAGAGACGTTTATGCCTGCAAGAGGTTTTAATTCCTATCGATAGCCACCTTTTGTTTTTAACTTTAGGTTTTATTTTTATAATATTTTTTGGTATACATTTGTTCGACGTTAGTTGAACATGTTTATGGATTTTTTTATAATTTTCGTTAACGTTTTTTTTGTTGTCAAGCAGTTTGTCCCAATAGATTTTTTGTAATTCTTTTTTGAAACTATTAGTATTTTCCTCATTATAAAGACGTTTTTGTATACACCATATAGTTTTGTGTTCGATAGGTGTTTTGGGTAGTGTGCAAAGTACTCCCATATGGTCAGAGAATCCATAATCTTTAAGTATTATTTCTTTTTTATTTTTAGGAAAATTTGAGAATAGCAGATCTATACAGGTAGAGCTTGTATTTGTGATTCTAGTCGGATTTTTCACTAGTTGGTAAAAATTAAAGCTGTGCATTAAATTTAATAGGGTTTGCGTTTGTGTACTATTTTCTAGGATATTTATATTAAAATCACCCCCTAATAAAATTTCTTTTTTTGAATCTTTAGTAGTTAATAATTTTAAGAGGTTTTCTAGAGAGTTAAAGAAAATTTCAGGATTTCTATTTTTGTTCGGCCAGTATAACACAATGACAAGAAGGTTACATTGCATTAATTAGATACCACATAGCTCAAATATAAATTCAACGGATAATTTTGAAATGTCTTTTCTCTCCTTATAAACTACATTTTCTTCCACGAATATACACACACCACCGCCATCATAGTTTTGTCGACAGTAAGAGGCTGCGCAATTGTAACCATTGAGGATGGAAAGATCCCTTTTTGCTTCAGTTATCCACGTTTCTGTGAAGCATATGATTTTTACGTTTTCTTCGCTTTGTAATGTCGCCTCAATTATATGTCGCTTGTTGTTGAGGCTTCTTATATTTTGGTACAAGATGAGTCTTTTATCTTCGAAAGGGGTCCTTACGAAAGGAATGGGGTCGTGAGATCTGCTTTGCCTGCTGGAGATCAACGCGTAGAGATGGTTGTACATGTGAATTCCTAGTTTGTGATATGTTTATTTCTGAGTTTAGTGTCTCTGAGGGCTGCGATTGAGTTGTTTCAGTCAAGGTACTCGTCTCAAATACCTTACCATCTATATAGAGAGTTTGGTTCCTTATGATTGCATGTTGTCCCCTTTTCCGAGCATCGAACATGATATTTCTAAGCTGCTTTTGTTTCGCAAGTGTGTCTCTGTCCATGACTTCGGTTATCGCTAATCCGGTATTTTTCAAGTTACGTTTATTATTAAGTATAAATTTTGTCATTCTCTTGCTAAGTAATTCAATTTGCAGTGGTCTGTAGTAGCCCCTTTTGCCTAATCTTGATATTTCTTCAATATATCCCATTAAATTTATATCGAAGAGGTCTTGAAAAATGTTGACGATTTTTTCGTGTAGTTCCTGTTCATTCTCGTATTGTTGTTCTCGTAAGCTCGTATAAATTTCTTGTCCACATTATGAGTACATTTTTGGTGATTTTCCGACGTGCGCTCGTTTAAGTTTTGCACTTGGGTTTGAAGGCTCTTAATAAAGAACCGTTTTTTCTTGATCGATTTTTAAATTTTCCCTTTCGTTGGGCAGTTTCACTGTTAAACACTAGTTGATATATCTTCTTTATTATTTAAAGTTTAGCAATATGTTATATTTTAGTTAATTTAGTTAGTAAAAAAATTGTTAATAAGACGAATATCATGTTTATATATAGTCACTTGTAACTTCGTTCTCACTTACTCTTCAATATAGATAACACTTCCACTTATTTTCCGTAATAGTACTTTTACTTTAAAACAGTCGTAAGTCACTTTTGCACTAATTTACATTTCTAAATTAAACTGGTTTACGGAGCTAATGTTTACTGTGTGGCAACAGCGCCATCTCTTCTTTTTTATTCGGTGGCTGAGTACTTTCATCCAATGAAATAATTAAATATGTAAAATGAATTTATTAATTTATTTGTATTGTATTAATTTATTTATTTATTTGTATTGACCAATGAAAATAATAATAATAGTAATATTGACATAAAATGTATACTGAAATTGACATTGTATAATATAAAATGAGTATATGTATATAGCGTTGAATACCCACTAAAATTGTGACGATACCACTAAATTTGGGATAAATGTAATGATAATGTAATGTAATGTATTAATTATTTTTATTAGCTTAGGTATTTAGATATTATATCAAATTAATTGACTATGGAATGAATCAATATTTTGCATGCTTTATTAAAGCTAAATGTGAGAAAATTGTTACAACATATGCCAACCTAATTGTACCACATTTAAAGCAAATAAATGAATATGAATATGAATATTAGCATTATAAAGAAGTAGACGAAGTTAGTATGTAGGAAGTTGAAAGTAACAGATAGATTCAAGAAAAGGACCCGAATGACTTTAGGCTTGCTTATGTGAGTATCTGTATCTGAAAAAGTTTTCTGACGACCCACGTGGCGCAGCAGTTACCATACCGGTCTGACACGCAGTGGGTCCCGGGTTCAATTCCCGGCCATACAGGTATCTGAACAATAGAGTTTAGATTCTTGCTCTGGGTCTGGGTGTTTGTGTATACATCTTTGTGTGTGTCCATGGCACTTACGACACAGGAGAAAATCCTACTGTGGGGCTATGAGTGTAGAAAGCGTTTTAAGTTTTTTTTAAGTTGTTCTTTTATTTTCTAGAAAAGAAAAATATGGGAGAAAAAATATGTGTAAAGTGATTAAAAAAACAATAAATATGATGATACATTCATGAACCTTAAAAGTTGCAAAAAGGAGAGAGAATGACTGGTACCTTTTCTTTTCTAGGATAGAAAAGCCTTGTGATAAAACATTGAGTGAAATATAAACTACAAACCTGTCGGATATGTCTGATTTTGAGCGTAGTATTGGCCTGGGCCGACGTTGTTTGTAGCGTAAACATCGCTGCCTTTTAAACGTGCCCAACGGCGATGTTATTTCTTCAGGCGGACAAATCTAAAAAAATAAGTACAATTTAATTAAACCAAGTGGCAGCGGAGCAGTTATAGCCTAATGGTTGAAACTTGCCCTCTCGATCGGAAGGTCCAAGGTTCTAACCCAGGCACCACTGATTTATGTGCGTATTAGATATTAATTATCACTGCTTTTCGGTGAAGGAAAACATCGTGAGGAAACCTACACACCCGAGAGTTGTTGAAAAAAAAATTCTCAGAGGTGTGTGAAGTCCACCAATTCGCACTTGGCCAGCGCGGTGGACTATGGACTAAACTCTCTAATTCTGAGAGAAGACCCGTGCCCAGCAGTAGGCCAATAATGGTTTAATGAGAATTAAACCAATAATCGAATAGTTTGCAATGTGGCAGAAACGTAGATGCAAGAATATCAAGGTGGTAGAACCAGTGTAGTTCGACCGGGGAAGTACCACCGCCACACCTATTTCTAGCGTGAAGCATTTCTTGCGTTTCGATAGAAGGGTGTGGTTGCCGGCACACTTTCACATGAGGCGACCAGCATAGTCCTCGGGAGTGGCAACGCATCTGTGATTGACTTCAGATGGAACTCATGTTCTGTATGAAGTTGATTACAGATGTCCATGGGCAGCAGTGACCACTTACCATCAGGTGGACTGCATGCTCATTTGCTACTTTAATCAAATAAAAAAAAAGAAGGTATTATCGCTACGCGCATTTTCTTGAGTTAAGCAGTTTCATGCGATTCGGTGGAAGTTTGTGGTTGCATTTCGCATGAGTGATTGACTTCAGATGGAATTCCTGTCCTATACGAAATTGCCTGCGAAGTCCATGGGCGGCAGTAACTGCGCACCATCAGACAGATGGCGTAAGTAAACGACTTCAATCTTATAAAATTTCAAATCACAACTTAATAAATAAAGCAATGTTAACATTGCTTTATTTATTAAGTTTTTTAATTGCATTTTTGAAGGTATACCTACTTCTTTAGGCGCGTTATGAAAAAAATATGAGAGTGAAATTTTAAGATTCGTCAAATGTGAATGTGAATGAGAATAAGATTGAGAATGAAAATAAAAATGCTATGCAATAGCTTTACCGCGACAGTCCCCGAGTGCCACACGTTTTTTTAAGTTACTTCTATCTTCTATAAAAAATGATGAGAATAAGGCGAAAGATAACATTTTCAAAAAGATTTTTATCTTGTTACGACAAAGAAGTGTACATACTTACACACACTTTATTTTTTATTTTTAAGATATTTGTTAAAAAACTTTTAAATAATTGGCTTTACTCAAATAATCTGTTTTAGACAATAGTTTACCTGCGTAGTATTGACATACTCTTGGGTGTCGTCTATGCGCGGTCGCATCCTTACTTCTTGGTATTGAGGTTGCTTATTGATTAATTCTGTGCTGGGTTCGTGATATCTAAAAATAAATAAATGTTTTACAAATGACTGCTCTAAAACCGAGAAAGTTATCAATTTTTTATACATTAATAATCATAATATACGAGTTGACAAAACTGCAACTTATACTGCCAGAAAATTAGCAAAAATTGCATACCTGGTATACTCTCTAGGGTTGCCATAGTCCTTCCTCCCAACGTTGAGGCACTTGAGTGGAGTTTTGTATGAACAATCGTAGTCCCTGTAGTCGTATAAAGGAGGTTCGTCTTGGAACTGCGGGGGTGGCGCACTAGCCTGTTAAAAGAATACATTTATTTAATTTTTTACATTTAATTTTGATTCATAACAATAATTGTAATTGTTACGTCCTACATTTTAAGTTTAATTCTCTTGTTACTTTTGACGGATAAAATAAAGAAATTAGAAGTTCATTTCAATTTGGCGCAGGGTTCCCAACTTAGGGGTTTTCCCCCAAATTTAGGGGATAAAAAAGTAGGATGGGGAATTTTTAGGGGTGGAATATTTTTAGGGGAATTCGCAAATGCGAATGTTCGTTTATTCAGTTCATGGTGTAGGGTGTCGAAAGATATAAATTTGCGACCTTATTTTTGGTCGACAACTGTAGCTCGTTTGAATTGAATTTAATTTGTACAGATTTGGCGACCTTTTATTGTAACGCAATGAAATTCAACATTCGCACAATTCTTGCGCATGTCTAAAAACACGAATATTCACGAATGCGAGTGCGAATATTCGTTACATAACTACAGTCTAGTATTCACAACCTATCAATCTAACACCTTTTTTTTTGTTTTCAAGGGGGAAACCTTTAAAAGGTACCCGACGCCGTGGGAGCGACGCAGGGTTATGTGGGATTTTTACTGCACTAAAACCCCCCCGGTGGCCGTCCTCGGCGCTGAAAGGACTCCGGGATCTCGAAACGACTTCAACCGGAATCCTCTGAGGGCGCTGCATCTTCGGGCTCCTCCCATATGGGCGGCTGGGCCCACCGCTCCGTCTAGTCTTTACGACGGTATGCGGTATGCGCCGTCCTTCCCGGGATTGCCTGACCGAACGGTTCGAGCTCCCACTCTAGCCGTCTGCAACCCCGGAAGCCCCTTTTAGTCGCCTCTTACGGCAGGCAGGGGATACCGTAGCCCTATTCTGACCCCGAGGCTACAGGGACGAGCAATCTAACACCTACCTGGAAGTGTATCCCGACGCGCGGCGAGGGCGCGTAGTGCGCGGGCGGCAGCGCGTGCGGCGGCGACGGCGCGCCGTCCTGGAACTGCGGCGGCGCCGACACGTAGCACTCCAGTGCGTTGGTGCAGCGGGATCCGTAGCGACTGCACGAGGGAAATTGTTTACGATGGAAATTAGACGTAAAAGTATATGAAAATGCGTCAGGGAAAAAAATTAAGTAAAATAACTGTAATTAATTAACAATATAATATTGTGTAATTGTAACTTAATGATAAATTCAATTGTATTCTATTGTATTTTGCACGCCTAATTAGGTGAAATAAGAGAATTTGTAAAAGTACCTACCACCTAAAATATACCTTATTTCTGCAATAAATATTATTATTATTAAATTCGATGCGAAATAAAGCAGCGATGTCAAGTGAAACGACGCGAATGAAAGAAGAATGGTGCGTAAAAAATGCAACATAAAATGAAGCGATACGACACAATAGTGGGATTTCGAATTTAAAGGAGCGCCATAAAACCATACGAAATAACGCGGTATGGAGTCTTTTAGTCCGCATCGAATCCACGATTGACTACACCTCTACTCCATGTAACATAGGCGGCAGTAGTACATAGTAGTATCACGTGTTCGTTAAATACTTTAAAAATAAAATATATATATTTTGGACGTAAAAAATCCCACCCCAAGCAGTCCTACGACTATAAAATTCGTAGATTGGTCTCACCTGCTACGGTCATGGTGTGAAGGCTGCATGTCTCTCGCGTGGGGCGGCGCGCTGCGCTGCGTATAGTGGCCGCTCGAGCCGCCCGAGTCACGAGCGAACGAGGACCCACAGCGACTGAAATATAAGAATCACTATATAGTATAAAACAAAGTAGCTTCTCGCTGTCTGTCGCTATGTATGCTTAGATCTTTAAAACTACGCTACGGATTTTTATGCAGTTTTTTTAATAGAGTGATTCAAGAGGAAGGTTTTTATATATAATACATGTATAATATAGTGGAGAAACACTGATAATTTTAGATTTTTGACCTTTAGGCGGAACGAAGTTCGTCGGGTCAGCTAGTAAATATTATAGAGGGGATGGAAGTTGGAATTTTGAAATTGGTGGACTTCACACACCTCCGAGAACTTTTTTTAAGGAACTCTCGGGTGTGTAGGTTTCCTCATGATGTTTTCCTTCACCGAAAAAGCAGTGATAATTAATATCTAATACGCACATAAATCAGTGGTGCGTGCCTGGGTTTGAACCTCTGACCTCCCGATTGAGAGGGCAAGTTTTAGATTTAGATGATAGCATTAGGCTATCACTGCTCTGTTAATAATGTATTTACATTTATTCTTAAATGGTTTGTTGGGTGCATTTATTGGTACACTTACCTCGTATAAGACTGATAGTTTTCGTCACCGGGCGATGGATGTTCGGAAAAGGCGTCACATGATGACATCAGAGATGAATGATTTGATCTGTAAAGAATGCAATATTCCATTCTCACATTACTTTAACATTAAAATAGAATGCTCTATTATTACAAATTTTATTAATACCGTAAAGACATTGCAGCAACCTAATTTATAATTACAACAACGTGCGACAAGAAAAGCGCAAATCCGTAACCGTACAAATATAATGACGCGACAAAACGATCTTGTAGTACCAATATCGAAATAATACATTGTGTAAATAAATTCAACTATATTAATATAAGAATGGTTTTATCTTCTTAAAAGTATATAAAATTCTCGTATCACAATGTTCGTTCCCGTACTCCTCCGAAACGGCTTGACCGATTCTCATGAAATTTTGTTAGCATATTGAGTAGGTCTGAGAATCGGCCAACATCTATTTTTCATGCCCCTTAATGATAAGGGTTGTCCACCTTTAACATTTTTTTTTAAATTATTATATGGCAAAACAACTTTTGTCGGATCAGCTCGTAGCTTAGATATAATAGTTTTTGTTTAAAGTTTAATATCATACTAATATTATAAAGATGAAAGTTTGTGAGTGTGTATGTTTGTTACTTCTTCACGTCTAAACGGCTGAAGCGATTTTCGTAAAATTTGGTAGAGAGTTAGCTGACACTCTGGATTAACATATAGGCTATTTTTTACCGTGAGAAAATATCTTATTCCCACGGGACAATCGATACATTGATTCTTTTAACGCGGGCGAAGCTGCGGGATTCAGCTAGTTTTCATAATAAGATACAAGTGGACCATCTAATTTTTCGAGATTCAACAAGATTGTTTATCTGCGTTTTTTTTATACGTAAACCTAATGATAAGGCAGACGGGCTACCTGATGGAAAGTAGTCACCGTCACCTATGGACACTTGCAACACCAGAGGAGTCGCCAATGCATCGCCGGCTTTGAAGGAGAGCTCTTTTCGCACCTTTTTTGAAGAGCCCGTTCCACATCTTGCACGTCCGTGGCAGAAACGAGCGTGTAAACCGAACCGTGGAGGACCGCCACGGGTCCAGTTGATGTGGATAGAACTTCATCCTTCAGCGAGTGGTGCGTTGATATATTATTGTAAAGATAACATACCTGGTCCCTTTAGAAGAACACGATGCGGTACGGTGGTGTGCAGAATGACGTCGTCTGCGAGGAGAACGCCCGATCGTATCCGTATTTGGTACAGTCGTACTAAAATTAAAATAAATATATAAATAATTTTAAAACGTTTGTAATTTGACATCGCATTAAAGTTACAAGGGTTGAAACGGATGAAAGGCATTTAGTATGTCGTAGAACATTTCTAATTTAACGTCGAAGGATTGTTGTTAAACGTTTAAAGAGTAACTGAGGGTAGGTTTAAAAGTAGTGCAAGGTTCACTCTTAAAGACTTTTTGTAGCGAAGCAGTAGAGATGCTATCGCGTGTCCGCATCGATACAGCTGCGATGCAGTAAAGAGTTGCAAATGCGACAGCATCGCTAAAAGAGTAGTGATGGGCGAGGAGGCTAAGGTTTAGCAGGTGATTATGATAAAATGTGATTAGACCAAGGAAGCACAACTATTGCTAGCATGAAGCAGTTCTTCATTTTGCTGGAAGAGTCTGTTTCTCTTGTCTACCCATTATTGTCCCACTGCTGGGCACGTTCTTCTCTCAGAATGAGAGAGTTTTAGGCCTGTTTAGGAAGAGTCTTTTGACTAGCTTTTATTTAAGAAGTTCACCTTAGTCCTAAGACGTAACAATGCATTTTTGATTGACTTCAGATAAAACCCTATCTTTTATAAAGTGGCTTTCGGGTGTTCACTATTACGTTTTTTGTTTTTATAAGATTGAAGTAGCAAACGAGCATATGCAATCCACCTGGTGTGTGGTCACTGCCGCCCATGGACATCTGTAAGCAACTTCATACAGAACATGGGGTTCTATCTGAAGTCAATCACAGATGCGTTGCTACCCACAAGGACTTGGTCGCCTCATATAAAAGTGTGCCGGCAAACACAGGGTGTGTTGTCCATCGAAACGAAAAAACAGTTTCACGCTAGAAATAGATTTGGCGGTGGTACTTCCCGGGGCGGACTACACTGGTTCTACTTCTACCACCTATTAACTGGTCTGCATGTTCGTTTGCTACTTAAACTTTTCGGAACTTTTATAGGGTTCCATATGAAGTCGTTTACGGATGTCTGAGGGCGGCAGTGACTACTTACTGTCAGGTCGTGCATGGTCGTTTGCTATTTCTATACAATAAAGTATACGTACTGTTCAGTATAACAGTGTGCTTGTGCGTGCAGATCTGGTAGCGACTTGTGACTGTTGATGTTGGTGCAGCCGTCTTCTTCACGCATGCTCGGCTGAGAATGGGAGTTTGAGCTGAAACAATAATCATACATATTTCTATTTTAACTTATTTTGATTACTTTATAAAAAAGAAAATATATTATTTATATATATTTTGTACACGGAAAATTACAGAAAAATAAACTCATTATATAAATATGGTACATAGGACTACTTATTTCAAACTGAAATTTCTTCCAGTACCTTCCACTTACTTCTATATTCAACTTGTAAAAGAAACTATAATAGTAGTCTATGATCGAATGATTAAATTATGATAGATAGTAAGTTAGATGTTTAGATTAAAATCTATTCATTTCAGACAGCTTAGATCTTCATTTGTCTAAAAATTCGTAAGGTATGGTGCAAACGAGGGGTGGATGACCGTTAATAGCTAAATCTTACATGCTGTTTAGTCTTTTGGAGGGCACGACATACAGTACAATATGGAGGTTAGATATAGGAAGCATATTTAGCGTATGTATTTTAGGTAGCGGCATCTGTAGACGCTTTGTGTGCTCGGGGCTCGCTGTAAGGAGGCTAGAAAGACAGTGGCGGATTTATAGATTTGCCACCCATAGGCTATTCAATTTTTGCCGCCTCTAAATTTTGATATTTTAGTCCACAATCATATCAATTTTCTATCAATGAAATTTCAACTTTATAATTTGTGCTCCATCATCCTCGTTACATCAACTTTTCCCATATAGTTATTATTATTGAGAACTATGGTACCGTGTTAGATCCTTGGTTATTTTTATAGCAAAGAATTATTAAAAAACATTATTTTAAGGAAAAAATATCGAAATTACCGAATCGTCATATCGTTTGTTCTGGCGTTACAATAAAAATACGACTACGCAATTGCATGCCTTAAGTGCGAAGCGCGTAGTAGGTATGCTCTATTCTTGCCTAAAAATCTAAATCCGATATTTTCTCACATTGAACCGTACCTAACAAATATGATGTACCTACATGAATATTATTTAAAAAGCAACTTATCAGAAAGAAAAATAATCGCTAAGCTTATAAAAAATATTTTTTCGGTTATGATTAATTATTTTTTATTTAAAAGGAAGTAATTTTGATGCCATAACGTATGGATTTTGGACGATCGTGTTCACAGTAAACATGATAACTTTCAAAAAAATCATTTTTTCAGTTCAATTTTTTTTTAATATACTTATTTAATTGGAGAGAAGCCGTTGAATAAAAAATTGCAGCTGAGTATTGTTTTATCTTATTATAATTAAGTCATTCCCATTGACATTTTCTGAAAAAGTTGGCTTTGCAAAAAAGTTATCAAATCTACTGATGTAAACATTTAATTTAGATAATTCGTGTACGACATGAGCGCTTAAGGCCTGCTCATTTGGATTTTCAAAACTTTTTCTTACTACAAATAAAATAATTAACTGATAAAATGTATCAACTTTCTAATGAGCAAATTGTCTCACTTCATATTTCGTGGAAGGAATTTTTTTATTGTCAAGTCACAGTCGTTCAACTATCAGTTATTCGATTAATATGATCTCTATAAGATATTGAACTAGTTTTTTATTTAATAAAATTTAGTCAATTTTAGTCAGTATTTTTTACGCATAAAGAAATTATTTTCCGAAATTGAATTTGACAAGTTGCAAACTTGCTGCAGCAATCATGGTTAGACCATCGATATTATATCAAGATTGAATTGGGTAAGCAGATCTCATAATTATTAGGTACACGGAGAAAAAATTATAGCAGTTATCATTGAATATATGTAAAAATTACTAAATTTCGATTATAATATCGAATCGCTATTGCGATATTCTAAAAGTTCATAATCAGTAATGTATAATTAGTAAAGCGTTTAGGAACTGTTCATGCAGAGATGTTGAAATATTTATTAATTAGCACTGGATATGAGAATATTTCGATTTTTGTTAAATATTTTAATTTCTCTCCAATTTTCGAAATTCGTATTATGTGTGTATAATAATTTTTTTTTAAATTTGTAAACCGAAATAAAAAATTTATGAACTAAATTTGCCGCCCCTTAAAATTTGCCGCCCTAGGCTCCAGCCTACTCAGCCTGCTGGTAAATCCGCCACTGTAGAAAGAGCAGACAGTTACCGTATGTATCTCGGCGCGGAGTGAGCGTACTGCGCGGGCGGGCTGATGGCCGCCAGCTGCTCCGCGGAGCCCGCCTCGTCCGGCGCGGGCTCCGGCAGCGGCATCTGCAGGCGCTCCGTGCGCGAGGGGCTCGAGTGAGGGCTCGCTGGAATTAAGCTTTTGTTATGGTACACGCATTCACACGCTTTATACACTCATAGCCCCACACTAGGATTTTCTCCAGTGTCGTGGGTACCATGGACATATACAAGACGGATACACAAACACCCAGACCCAGAACACTTAACTCATCATTGAGATATCTGTCTGGCTGGGAATCGAACCCGGGAGCCATTGCGCGTCAGACCGGTATGGTAACCGCTCCTCCACGCGGTTGTCACATGGTAGTACATCAACATGAAGTTTTTTTTTTTTTTCATTTTGACATTGTGGTGATCTTCCACGACTCATCAAGAGATGGCGCTACTAGTATCCTAAATCATGAAGTTTCGAATTTTAAATATCAAAGTTTTCTCAATACTCTGTAAATATATTTAAGTCCCAATCTGAAAGGATCACAGCACTCGGAGATCAGAGCTCTCGCTTTGCCATAGTTGTGACCCACACATGATCTGTGAATTACATTTGTGTCACAATTTAGAGTAGGTAGTCATCACTACTAAGTGATCGATACTTATGTCAACGGACTAGTCTGTTAACAATCTATCACTTATGTTATGTATTAGTTGTCTTTGGTAATGTAAACGGCAACCCTATTGGTCGCTTGGTCTAACAACTTATATTTTCTTATATTTTAAATCAGAAGTTTGTTTTATGAATGTGCACTTGTTTTAACAAGCGTATCTCCAGAAATACTTCTCAAATTTTAATATTTTTTTTCAATACGAGAGGTCTCTTTTCTAGAAAGGCTTTATTAACTAACTACTACTACTATTTAATAAAATTAACAAAATATATAATTTACTTAAATAATAAGTATACTTACGTATCGAATACGCGTTCTTGATGATAATTTCACTGGGCCTCTGCCGCGGTATGACAAATGACTCCGGGAAGAAGACCCTCGCGTCTCCGAAGCTTAGAGGTCTGTTCATCTTATCTCTATGGTCTGGGTCTGATTTGTGCTTGGACCCCGAAGTACCAGAAGAAGAGGTCCCAGAAAAGGTCCCTGAGGTATGCTGCGAACGTGGAATCGTCTCTCTCTCTGGATACGGGTCTTTTATCCTCCTTGTATCTGCGTAGACTTTGTGCGCTGAAAAATATATTTATGTGTTTTATGCGAGGGTAAATTTATAATTACCTGACGTCCAACATGGCAACCTTGATTACTAACGCCATCTTGTCCTATCTTTTTTTATTGTTCTACGCGATGGCTTCTCGGTATTTTGTCCTATCTTAATAACACTATGGGCGCGTTCCAGAAGACGCTCACAAAGCCCCAAACGCCCAAAACGTCGTTCCACAAGACGACCGCGGTCGTTGTGGTCGCGGCGAATAAGGCACTCATGACGTCATGACTTACGCCCACGCGAAGCTCACGGCGACCCATCTAATAAGGTGGGTCGAAGTGATCGTTTCACTAGAGATTATGTCAGTAACGCTCACAAGCTGGTGGAACGGGAAAAATTGCGGTCGTGAGCGTAAACTTTATGAACGTCTAATGGAACACACCCTTTAAGGACGAACGTTTATGAGAATGGAAGTTTGTTACTCTTTTATGCAAAAACTATTGATCTATGAATTTAGATGAAATTTGGGTCATTGATAGTTTATGAACTGGATTAAGACATAGGATATAAAAAATATATATCGTACTTATATGCTGAGGTAGGATGCGGAATAAATAGAATCCCAAAAGTTGATAACAAAAGCGGGAAGATGTTTGATTTTTAAGCTATTGGTATTGCATAGCTTTTATCGCGGGCTTTGAGCGAGCGACCGAATCAAGAAATTCCGTAACGAAAAAACCTAACAACCTCCCCCCACTCCGAATACCATGTTGTGCGGTCGAGCGCTCGCTTAACTTTTATGTATACGGTACGACAGTAGGAAATTGAAAATGCTATGCAACAGGTTTACCACAGCAGTCCCCGAGTGTCGTACGTTTTTTATTCTTCTGCCGCCAATGCTATGCTAAGTAGGGTAGTCCGCAATCCCCTCCCCTTTATATGGCTATGTATGCATCGATAAATAAACAATCAAATAGTAAATATACATAGACTTACAAACATAAGCAGGCGAGTATACATTCTCCCGGCTGTCTGCGTGCTCCAGCAATCTTCGCAAGGTGTTCTGCAGACCTTCCCCTGCGCTCACTGCGCGTCTAGTGCTGACCATACTTCTTGTCGTCCCATCTGTAATACAGAATATGTATTAGTCATTTACGTCCATATAATGTCGAAATAATATAAATAGGCTTGAAAATGTCCAACTTTTCTCAATAAATGAAAATGAAAACATTGAATAAATTTGAGCCGTTCAAACGCGGCCATTTAGCGCGCGCTTTCGATGACTTCATGAGACACGGCCCGTGAACTGCCGTGTATGTTTTGGTCGTGCCTTTCAGTTACTTCACATATACTTCCAATATTTATTGTTATACCTATAATGGAAGCATCTAAAAACCTTCGTACAAGTATAATATATCGAAGTGCAATTGACTATTAGAAATATACCCGATAAAGTAGGTATTTTCCCCGCAGTTCCCGAGTGCCGCACTTTTTTTTAATGTTATGATGTACAATAAAAGCCCCTTATTCGCGGAATCACGTTTCAACGATATGCCGCGAATACAGAAACCAGCAACACTCTAAGGAAGCTAACACGCAAACAGAAGGCGCAGGATCTTTTTACTTGTACAGACTGCATTCGCGAATAAGGACTTTTTTGCCGCGAATTAAAAATATTCACAAGTACTGAAAACGCGAATACGGAATCCGTGAATAAAGAGCTTTGACTGTATATTGCACTATTAGGTATACTTACAAGGATTACAGCAGGCGTCATTGTTGAGCGTGCCGGAGCTGACTAGATGGCAGCCGCCCGACGCTATCGCCTGGCCGATGCCACTGCTCATCTGTATCAACAAATTATAAATTACTGATTAAAATCGACACTATCAGAAGCCACAAGTGTGTTTTCAGTCAAACTGGTGGTAAGTGGTCATTGCCGCCCATATACATGTGTACATGCATCAACCATTTACATGGAACCAGTGTAGTTCAACCGGGGAAGTACCACCGCTACACCTATTTTCAGCGTGAAGCATTTCTTGCGTTTCGATGGGAGGGTGTGGTTGTCGGCACACTTTTATATGAGGCGACCATCTTCGTCCTCGAGAGTAGCAACGCATCTGTGATTGACTACAGACAGAACCCATGTTCTGCATGAAGGCGCTTACAGATATCCATGGGCTACAGTGACCACTTACCATCAGGTGGACTGCATGCTCGTTTGCTACTTTAGTCAGATAAAAAAAATACTAATTATATTAAATTGACATTACATGAAGTAACAAATGTGTAGGCAGTCCAACTGGTGGTAAGTGGTCACTGTATACATCTGTACATACAACAGCTATATATAGAACAGGGTGTCTATCTATCCGTATTCAATTACAGTTGCGTTAACTTTAACTCCAAGGACTAAGATGATTGACTCATACCAGTGAACCTGCAACCACACCCTTCCATCGAAACGCAAGACCTGCTTCACGCTAGAAATAAGCGTGGTGGTGGTACATGCCCTATCTGTCGGGAGTAGCAACGCATCTGTGATTGACTTCACTTTGAACCCATGTTCTATATGAAGTTGATTACAGACGTCCATGGGCGGCAGTGACTCAGTGGGCGCCTCATATAAAAGTGGACTGCATGCTCGTTGGCTACTTCAGTTAGAAAAAAAATGCACATTAAGCACTAACCCTAAGAGGTAACTCCTGTTTCCTATCAAGCACAGTTTCAGACTTGACGTAGAACGCCTTGGACTCCGCGAGGAGTTCCACTGCGGACTTCCGCTTCTGCTGCGGCTGGGGTACCACCGACCGCGGCGCTGCCATCTCCTTCTTACGTGGTAACTTGAAGCTGGCGAACAGGGAGTCGGCTAGTCTTCGCCTGGGGAAAAATGTCCTTATTTTTAGGAAATTAAATACCTAACAGCTTATTGATAAACACATTGATATAAGTATGACGGAGGGGGTGGTTCTTTTTCGCTCATCGTATCAGGATAACCTACTGTGGGCTCTGATAGGGAATGTTAGCACGAGAATAAATTGCAGACTTGATTTTAACACCCAGTATATTGCCGAATTAAACTTGTTACAATCACTTAATTAATCAATTAATCAAACTAAATAAAGTAGGCAAGTAATCGTAGCACTAAGAACGCGGGATGATTTTAGAGTTGTCTGCTTCGGCCGACCGTCAACGATAGACTGAGGCATAGATAAATACTAATATACTAGGACTGAGGTGTCGGCCATTAAACTGGTACAACCCTAACTTCATCGAACGCCACTAGATGGCGCTGGCGTTCCGGTGTTGCCACAATACCGCCATTTCCGACAAGTACATATTAAACGCAAAAGTTATTGTATATCTATAGTCTTCCGTTCAGCAGAATAAGACGTGGAAAAGGAAAGACATATCTATTTTCTGAATTTGTAATCAGTAGGTAAGTTCGGATAGAAGTCCTTTCATATTTACGGCAGGAGGATACGGATAAGGACCTCCATAAAAAATGACCACTGGTATAAAAAACGAAAGATTTCAAAAACACAACGATCGGGCTAAAAGTTTCATATCTTTCAAATTTCACGCATTCATCATACATTCACACTTTAAATTAAAAGAGTAGTATCAAACATCATCTGAAGAAACTGTTGAACAATCTTACCTCGGCGGCGATTCGAAAGACCTAGAGTACGACGCAGCCGCAGCCGCCCCCTCGAACTTCTTCCGAACTTCCTCGACCTTCGACCAGCCCGACTCGACGTTGAGCCGCCGCGTCAGCTGAGCGTTTTGTGCCGCATGCTTAGCGAGCTCCTCTCTGGTCCGCTTCACCGATACTTCAGGGAGCACGTCCCGGTACCGACCGGTTCTCGTCTCGTGACATCTCTCTATGAACTGGCGACGGCGGAGCGATAGCGTTGCTGAGGACTGGTGGCCGTCGTCGTCGTCAAGGCACCTGGAAACAGTGTCGGGACTTAGACAGATGCATGAAATGAAATGAAATGAAATAAAATGAAATGCCTTTATTTTGCATAGGCCTTCGGGGGCGCTTACAAATTGTCAGTTACATTTATATATATTTTTTTACACTACCACCGGATCGGAACACGACCTCAACTGAGAAGATCCGGCAAGAAACTCAGTGGGTTTGTCTTTTTTCTTTGTATATCTTTTTTTTTTTAATTTTTTTATTTGCCATCTTGTTTTTACATGGGTAACAAAAGTTAGCTCCAGTATCCTGCCCTACATTTGGCCTAACAAGGAGCACGTTTGGCAGGATACGCTACACTTTGACATTTTATGTTGAACGCACGAATGTATAAACGTCCTTGACTATTTGTATTTACACTGTCATATTTGTAATCAGCATGACAAATGAGAGCAGTGATAGCATAATGGTTAAAATTTGCTCTCTCAATTGGGAGATCCGAGGTTCAAACCCAGGCAAGGCGAGGTTCAAAACTGATTTATGTGCGTATTAGAAATTAATTATCACTGCTTATCGGTGAAGGAAAACATCGCGAGGAACCTACACACCTGAGAGTTCTTAAAAAAAAGTTTTCGGAGGTGTGTGAAGGCCACCAATTCGCACTTAGCCAGCGCGGTGGGCTATAACCTAAAACTCTCTCATTCTGAGAGAGGACGCATGCCCAGCAGTGGGACAATAATAAGTTGACGACGACACATGTCAAATTACGTAAGGCTAGAATTTTATGTAAATTTTAACTAGCTACAGCATGAAATGACCTTTACGTGAAGGAAACTGTCTACTCATATACGTTTTTGTAAAGTTATACAATAGTATAATATAACTAAGGACAATAATATCCATAAAGGTCGGCACCAGGAGGTCATCTAAACAAAATAGAATGCCCCTTTTCCGCAAAGGCCAAGCTTTTCAGGTCAGTGAGCCGGAAACCTGTAATTCTGGAAGGCGCCAGACTGTACAGTGCCTCGTTTTATTGCATATAGTTTCAAGACTTTATGTACATAAGACAGATTACTTGGAACATAAAAGAAAATCTTGAAAGAAGGACGCATATTAAGGAGAGTTTACGGGGTTAGGTATCCCGTAGCATAGACAAGGAAACAAAAAAAAATTCGAGAGAGTCATTTGTTTTTTCTAGATTTTCGGAGTCTATTTATTCCGAACTCCTATTTGAATGACAAAATATTATAGACACTAAACGAGTTCTCTTTCGCCGTTACTGTAGGACATCGCTCTTAACAAAGCTATAGCTACCCCGATGACTACGACCTTTGCAACTTGTCTTGCTTTGCCGAATAAATTGACTCGAAATTTATCGACAAAAAAACAAAAAGATCATCGGATTGAAGAATTTGTCTTTTTTATCTGTACTAATGGAAGTAGTTGTTAATATCCCCTAAAACCGCCTTATCTAACCCAACCTAGTAATAGAAAAAATGTCGTACCTAGCTGGTTGAGCGAGATGTGACCGACAGGGCTGGTAACACGAGAGGGCGGCCATATTGCCGCGGGCAGCCGCCGCGCCCGCTCATCATTTGCACCCCCGCTTGCTCTCACTCCGCCCCTGGGTTAATCTGAAACAAATGATTATAATGGTTAGTTAAAGTTGGGCCTTGAAACAGATGTCTTATAATAATATTTTTGAAGAATAACCTACCCCCAATAATAAAAATATCTTTAAAAACTAACCACAGTGATTGCAATTCTTGGCCTTTTTTGGATACAACTGTATTTTTAATTTTTACTGAGTCATTTTTAATTTGTAAGGTAATTCTGGCAAATCAATGTATGTATATGTCGGCGGGACGCCGCATACTTACGAAAAACACGTTGCCGAAAATAATTATTTTAGTTAGTTTAAGATCGAAAATTGTTCGTTTATTAAATTGCAATATTTTGATTTCTAAAGATGATTCTAAAAATGATGATTGATGATTTCTAAACATGTTAATTTAGTCTTATAAAACGGCGAGCGCCTGCCGGTAGAAAAGATTCTTGTTCAACCGACGAAGCGATCGGACCTCCTCAACTTGGAATAAATCGAAAAAAAATTACTCCTGCGTTTTACTTGAAATCTTCAAAAATGGATAGTAATGAAGACCCTGATCTTCCTGACGTCACGCCCACATCGTTATATTATATTATTTATAGGAATAACACAAATCTATTGACACAATAGGCTATTTGACAATGCGAAAAATTAAGTGTCAATTACTGTTATCAGTATATATTATGAGTTTAAGAATGGTTATTTATTAACATAAGTTGAAAATAATAATTAAATTTATTTAAAAATCCTTAAATAAAAATGCATTTTTTTAAACGTTTGTCCCGTGACACAAAATGCTCCTGATTGGGCGCGTTTATGATGACGTCACTTGCTTGTAAACTTCGTTTGCCTACTTGCGCCCACTTGTGTTATTTGGCTTTCGATACTGTTTTAATAAGACTTTCCTATAATATCCATTGTTTTTGTATGATTTGTTTACAATATTTTACAAATTCTGTCAAGTACTCTTACCATGGACAACGATTTCGTAAAAGCAGACAGAAACCTGTCCCAAGTCGACGCTATCATGGTAGGATTATTTTTCAAAAATAATTCTTAAACAAGTCATTGAATTCATAAGACTGTAGCTACATTTTTAACTAATATTAGGAAAAACAGCGGAAATATTCGAAGTGAGTTGCACGAGAACAGAATGTTAAAAACATTAGAGGTATTATTTATAACCTCAAATCAATAACAAAATATTTACATTCTGAATGTAATTAATTATTTAAAACTTTAGATATTATGTTTACTTATAACGAAATGGTCTTCACAGAAAAAAATATTTGTACTATTTGCTATGTCAATATAATACCTCCGAGAAAACTGCAACCACTTTCGGCGCACTTCGACGTTCTTTGGGACACTCACAAATAGTTCTGCGGAGTTTTTATTGTCGTATTTACACATTTTGGCACTGCACACCATTTGTAACTCATTTTTTCACATAAAATTTAGACCCAATCGCACTTTCGTTTTTTGTTTACAACAAATGTATGTGGATGATATGAGCCACAGATGACAATACAGGCAAGTGACGTCACCAACCCGCCATATTGTCAAAGTAGCGTTTTTGCGCGCTATTTAAATATTGAATTTTTAATTTGATATTTTTCAGCAAATATGTACCAAAATTTAAAAAAACAACTTTTACTGGGTTCCTTAACCTCTGCTAGATAATATAAAATGGATTTTAAAAACCTGTCAAATAGCCCATTGTATATCATACACACAAAATCTATTTAATCTTATAACAAACTAGACAGGGCAATTTTCTCCAATACCTAATAGAGAAGAAAGATTTGTCCAATAACTGAAAAGGATTTGTCATATCGTGTTTTGTCACCTGTGATATAAAATCAATCTGCAAGAAAAGAATTCTATCCCAGAAAGGATATGGGCTCATACATTTATTGGTTATGTGCTTTCCATGCTTCGGTCACAGTTACCAAGTTAAAGAGTAGGTATTGTGGTAATCTGGGTAATAAAGTAGGTATATGTGTGTGTGTCAAATTTGAGGAATCTGGCTGATATTTTTTACGTGAGATACAATCGCACATAGATCCTTTTTTTTGTTCTCGAGGGGGGAAACCTTCAAAAGGTACCCGACGCCGTGGGAGCGACGCAGGGTTATGTGGGATTTTTACCGCACTAAAACCCCACCGGTGGCCGTCCTCAGAGCTACAAAGAGGACTCCAAGGTCGCACATAGATCCTAGCTATTCATATACTCTCTTTACCACTAATGCTTTGCACACCTCAAACGCTTAAGAGTGTGGGTGTGCCATTCTCTCAAAATGCCGTCATGTGTGTGTGCCGAATGTTTCCTTTTCTTGGCCTTAGCAGTTTTAGATTTCGATTGATATTTGGAATGAAATAACGTGGACAGGATGGAGAGGACAAATGAATCCATCATCAAAATCATAAATTATTCGCAGATACATATACCGACTATCCACTGTCATACTTATCGTTTTTCTTATATATCCGGTTGAAGTAAAAAATGAGCATGCATGTAACCTAATTGTAATTAATGTTCGATGTCAATCAGAGTCCTCGGGAGTACCAACTCCCGAGGACTAAGATGCCTCATATAACAACTACTAACGAAATACAAAAAAAAATATAGATAGCATAGATAACCTCTTTTCTTTGGGAAGTCGGTTAAAAGTGCTTCACGCTAGGAATTAGTAGGGCTAAGATACCTCTCCGGTCAAACTGCATTGGTTCTACCACCTGGTAAAAGCTAAACCATATACTATATATCTAGAGGATCTTTTACCGTTGATTTTCCGTAATTCCGAAGAATGTCTCCAACGTTACATGACAATGCGATCGTGGAGATGAGTTTTTAGTCTACCTCAGACCGTTGTGCAATCACTTTCACGTTAGGATGACATGTGTAATCGACTAGTTACGGTGGTATTATCGATTACCTGTAAACTGTAGTGAAACCGGTCGAAACTTTGTTTAGTATCAGCACATGGTGGACTGGACAGTTTTCTCTTACAAATATAACGATTAGATCATCTGATCAGCTGATCTTTTATGGGTCAATTTATACGCTTCTAATAAACTTCCTGTTGGAATTTGTCAAGGATTTGATGACCTTTTTTTTGGTCGTCAAACGTAAACCAGTAGGTATACGTTTCACCACCTTCGTTTTAGTCGTCTAACTTCAGTCAGTATACATTTGACGACCTTATTTTTTTTTGTCGTCGAGCGAACAATTTTGTCCAAAACTAATAAAGAGTGCCAAATATGCAAAAATTCATATACTCCGATGTCTAATAATAACTTTATAAAGTTATTGTTTATTTCTTCCGTATGTATCTTAATTAGCTGTGTTTAGTCCTCCACTTCCTTAAGCGAATGTACTACCTACTTGTTTTTAGTTCATTAGTTTTACGATGACTTTCAGGCAGTATAACCAAAAATTAAAACAAAACCACGTTTAAATACGGTTACTGTCACCTTAATGCCTACTTCACAATTAGACATGGGGTTAATGATGTCATTGAACGCTAATTTGTCACCAACCCACCATAAACAGCTGGCTATTTAGACTGAAATAGTGATGTAACGTATATTCACATCCGCATTCGCAAATATTCGCATGTCGCGAATATTTTCAAGGTGATAGAACAAAGGTTCGACCGAGGAGGTACCACCGCTTCACCTATTTCTAGCGTGAAGTAGTTCTTGCGTTTCGAAATGGTGTGGTTGCCGCCACACTATTATTTTAGGCGACCATCTTAATCCTCAGGAGTAGCAACACATCTGTGAATGACTTCAGATTGAACCCTTGTTCTGTATGAAGTTATTTGCAGATGTCCATGGGCGGCAGTGACCACTTACCATGAGGTGGACTGCTTGCTCGTTTGCCACTTCAAATTTATAAAAAGAAAATATTTTTACATATTCTCATGGGCCAAAATTGTGCGACTGCTTTGCGAATGTTCAAATGCAGTTTTTTGCAAAAAAAGTCGTCTAAGATATACAGATTTAAGTCGAACTGCAGTTTGTCGATCGAACAAAAAGGTCGCCAAATCTACATCCTCCGACTTCCAACACCAAAAACTGAAATAAAATCAATATCCGCATTTGCGGATGTCTGCAAGGGATATTCGCATTCGCAAATGTTCAAATAATTAAAAGGTGGTGGAACCAATGTAGTTCGACTGGGGAAGTACCACCGCCACACCTATTTCTAGCGTGAAGCATTTCTTGCGTTTCGATGGAAGGGTGTGGTTGCGGCACACTTTTGTATGAGGCGACCATCTTAGTCCTCGAAAGTAGCAACGCATATGTGATTGACTTCAGATAGAACCCATGTTCAATTTGAAGTTGCTCACAGATGTCCATGGGCGGCAGTGACCACTTACCATCAGGTGGACTGCATGATCATCTGCTACTTCAATCAGATGAAAAAAAAATAAGTCGAACTGCAGTTTGTCGATCAAACAAAAAGGTCGCCAAATCTACATTCCCCGGTTCCCTACACCAAAAACTGAAAAAAACAATACCCGCATTTGCGGATATCAGCAAGGGATATTCGCATTCGCATTCACGAACGTTCAAATTACATTCGTTCATCACTAGACAAGCTATTGTTCCACTTTTGGAAACAGACAAACGTGCTGACTGCCCAAATTACGCGAATCTAGGACACCTGTTTACACCAATTAATGTTTAGTTATACTCTACTTTACTAATTAAAGTGAATTTGGGTGATAATTAATGTGTGAGGAATGTGATAAATGGTCATGATAAACGTGAACACTGTGTTTACGCTAAAAATACTAATGACTAACTCATTTATTTTTTAATCTAATTGAAATAGCAAACGAGCATGCAGTCCACCTGATGGTAAGTGGTCACTGCCGTCCATGGACGTCTGTAATCAACTTCATACAGAACCGTAGTCCTATTCTGGTCCCGGAACTACAGGGACAAACCATAGAGTAACCCACGGCCAGAAAAGAGGTCGACCCCCAATACGGAGCCGTTGTAACATGACTAAATTAACTTTATTATTATGTTTGCACCGTATAAACATTCTGTAGCTCAGTATGTGGTAATCTTCAAGAGTTATTAATGATACTAACAGCGACTTTAGGAATGTGTCTGATACACATCCATAAGGAACATGAGCAACAAGCAATAGGTAAATAAGTGTTATTTTAATTTGTAACGGGTACTCACGATAAGCGGTGTTTTTTTCTGGTGATATTTCCATCAAATTGCATGGATCGTGGTCACAGCAACTGCGGTGGCGGGGACACCGTTGACAAATATTTGTGGTAGATCATCTGTCTACCTCACGTTTAAGTCATTTTCCTTTTTCTTTTTTACCCGACCGATAAGTACCTTTTTTGTTCTCGAGGGGGAAACCTTCAAAAGTTACCCGACGCCGTGGGAGCGACGCAGGGTTATGTGGGATTTTTACCGCACTAAAACCCCCCCGGTGGCTGTCCTCAGCGCTACAAAGAGGACTCCGGGATCTCCAAAAGGAACGCAACCGGATTCGTCTAAACGCATTGCCCCCTTGGGGTCCTCCCAGATGAGCAGCTGAACCCACCGCTCCATGCTAGAGGGTAAGACGTCCCGAAAAACGTAACGTAAATGCGATCGGTTATGGGCGCATCAGATTTTCACACTTTAACGTTTATCACCGCCGATGTAACAAGTGCACTAAGCAACCTATTGTCATTTACGTCATATAATCCATTCAGTGGCCATGATTGTAATGCATTTCTCATAACCAGATAATTAGCAAGTTGATTATCGCAGAGAAAAAGCCAACGTCGGTGGGTACTTTCGTTTTCTTGTGAAACTTTCTAGCCTCGCTCTCTGAACGGATAGTTACAGTTAATTGAATTAATTAGTGATTACATTAAAGTACGCTCTTATGAGAAGGGACAGTTATAGCCCAGGTCACCAAAATTATGTGCGTATTAGAAATTATTTGTCACTGTTTTACGGTGAAGCAAAATATGAGAAAACGTGTACACCTGAGAGGTCTCTTAAAAACTTGTTTGGAGTCTACCAATTCGCACTTAGCCTGCGTTGTGGATTATGGCACTCTCATTTTGGGAAAAACCTTGCCCTGCAGTGGGACTGGAATGAGTTGACGACGTTTTTATGACAAGTGATCCGTATGCAAGAGGATTGACGCCTGTAACATCAGATAAAACTAGATTCTCGCTTGACGTCGTATATATAAAATAAAAAAATATATATCGTAAAATATATATCGTAAAAATATATATATATCGTAAAAATATAAAATACAAAAAATATTTAATCTTCTAAAGTTATCAGCATTGTAATATGGTGTCTAATTGTAAGTCTTTTAATGATAAATACGAGTATGTGAGTGCCATACATTTACCTTCGAACGAGAACGCCTTCACCGGCATATTCAATTTTTGGCGCCCTTTTTTTTTAACATCTTATGAAATCAATATTATTGTAACCCAAAAATTGACTAAATAAAGATCTTTCTTTCTTTCTATGCTATTTCTGAGGACTAATTTAGAACAACGTGGATAAGGCTTGGTGGCTTACCGTAACACACTCTTTAGACCAGAACACAGCGCTTTACTGCTGATAATGTATCTGGAGTGAAACCACAAAGTTCTGTTACCATATTAGGTGTCAGTTTCCTACGTCAGAATTTGAAATTGGGTTGCCCGTTTCGTTTATAAAATAAAAGTAGCTCGGCTGTGGCGCGTGCCAATTAAATGGACATACATACAAATCTATAATTGAAGGTGGTAAAACCAGTGTAGTTCGACCGGGGAAGTACCACCGCCACACCTATTTCTAGCGGGAAGCATTTCTTGCGTTTCGATAGAAGGGTGTGGTTGCCGGCACACTTTTACATGAGGCGACCATCATAGTCCTCGGGAGTGGCAACGCATTTGTGACTGACTTCAGATGGAACCCACGTTCTGTATGAAGTTGATTACAGATGTCCATGAACGGCAGTGACCACTTACCACCAGGTGGACTGCATGCTCGTTTGCTACTTTAATCAAATTTATTTATTATTTTTTTTTAATGATCTCCAACACAATGTACACCAAATTAGGCCAAACAACATAAATTATAGATAAAAGAACATAAGTGACATTACAATTATAGGTGAAGACAGATAGCGTACGACAGTAAAAAAAATATATACATACCCTCGAAAAACATTACCCTCTGTCTGACGTTGTTAGGTAAAATCCTCGAATGCACTTAATCATCATCGTCAACTCAATATTGTCCCACTGCTGGGCACTGGTCTTCTCTCGGAATGAGAGAGTTTTAGGCCATAGTCCACCGCGCTGGCCAAGTGCGAATTGGTGGACTTCATGCACCTCCGAGAACTTTTTTTTAAAGAACTCTCGGGTGTGTAGGTTTCCTGACGATGTTTTCTTTCACCGAAAAGCAGTGATAATTAATTTCTAATACGCACATAAATCAGTGGTGCGTGCCTGGGTTTGAACCTCGGACCGCCGACTGAGAGGGCACGTTTCAACCATTAGGCTATCACTGCTCTATGCACTTGATCATCATCGCGTGCTAACTTTGAGATGTTGTAAATATGTTATCGGATTTACAACCAGAGTGTGACTAATAGCGGTTGATCTCGTGAGCACGCTCGTTAATAAGTGCTACCGTTAAATTAATGGAAATATGGAATGCGTTGTTCTCTTAATACAGTTCTGTTGTTGCTTTTTAAGATTATTTTAGTTAAATAGTACGTGCTTTCTACCAGGTTTTAAGTGAAAGAAAGAAAGAAATATCTAATATATAAAATTCTCGTGTCACAGTTTTTGTTGCCATACTCCTCCGAAACGGCTTGACCGATTTTTACCAAATTTTATATGCTTATTCAGTAGGTCTGAGAATCGGCCAACATCTATTTTTTATACCCCTTAAGGGTTGTCCACCCTTAACATTTTTTTATTTTTTATATGGCAAAACAACGCTTGTCAGCTACTTTATTTGTAAGCTAGTTTATTTGTAAAAAAATACTACAACATAATGTGGCATTAATAACAGCATACATTACTTTTAGGTTAGACCAAGTGGTACGTGAGTGCTGTTTTCTAAATAAGCTTAGATAGGATAAGAGTTCTTGTCCCTGATGTTCTGGGACCAGAAAAGGGCTATATATCCCTTGCCTGTTGTAATAGGCGACTAAAAGAGGCTACTGGGGTTGCAAGCGGTAAGAGTGGGACGAACCGTCTCGAACTCGAACCGTCCAGCCGAGCGACCCCGGGTAGTATAACGACATTTCTATTCCAGTCCTGAGACTACAGGGACAGAATTGCTACCTCTAAGGAATAAATTGGAATGCCTCATGTACGAGTAAGTATCCATTTTCATACCCGTCAAACGGAACCTACCACATTATACTGGATGTATAATGTGGTAGAGTAAAAACAAAGGAAATTAAAGCTTCATCATAAGTTCTCCAAATCTACGCTGAACACTTGAATACCTAATCTTATTTGAAATGGGTATTTCCTTTAGTGGTGTACCGTGTACCTCCTTATATTTATTATTTTATTAATGTTTGCTTCAGAAAAACTTACTGAAGATAGATTGTTGGATTGCAGCAATGTTTGCAAAAAGTTTTATATTCATGTGTAATTTTTCACAGCAAATTTTATAAGTTGTTTCAAAGCCGATCGGAAAATCCTCTTCACACCACAGTCTTCCGTTTAATTTCAGTGTATTTCGTTACAGCTTCAGCATCAAGGGCATCTTAATTAGCTCTGACGCTAAACAATTGTTTGTAATTAATACGCTAATGCGGTTTTCCGTATACATCATCAGACCAAAATGGACAGACTTCGTCTCAAGCGAAGTGTGGAAAGACAAAGTGTGCTGATCTAGTGCTCAAAGAAAAATGTCAAATTAGAACTTACCTTGTTGTGCAATATTTAATGCTTTGAAAATAATTATAATCAAATCGTGTGTCGTTAACCAAGGCCACGGAAAGTTCCTATTCATGTTGAGAGTAACACAAATGTACCTATCTTATAAGGCCATAAAATTTCTTTGCAAATTGCCATTGAAATTCGTGCCCCATGGTGAAGATTATTAATATTTCTAATTTAACATAAGTAATACAAGATTTTCTTATTTCAAGAATTCTTCAATAGCCATAGCAAATATCCGACAAGAGAGAGACATTGTTCTGCAATGCAGTGTCTTACGATGGCGGTATTCGTAAGGCATTACATTGAATCGATCTTTATTTTTTAGTCTGAGATAACATCCTTGTAGACTGTTAATGAACTTTGAAATAAGCATCTATTCTTTAAAAGAAGGAAATGTGAAGTGAATTATAACTCACTGGCGATAAATCCTATGCTACTCGTATTCTAACATTACAAATATATTTGACGACCCGCGTGGCCGAGCGGTTACCGTACCGGGCTGACGTGCAGTGGGTCCCGGGTTCGATTCCCGGCCAGTCAGGTATCTGAATGATGAGTTTAGATTCATGTTCTGGGTCTGGGTGTTTGTGTATTCGTCTTGTGTGTGTCCATAGTACCCACGACACAGGAGAAAATCCTAGTGTGGGGCTATGAGTGTAGAAAGCGTGTATAAAATATATACCCAAAGCATCATATTAGCATATCGTAAAACATCTTAAAGGTCGAAATGTGGTAGAAATCAGTGACCATATGCCATACCACTTGGTTTGCATGTTCCTTTGAGAACATCAATTAATCTTGTGTCATTTAAAGGGTGAACTCATCAACTCTCACGTGGAGGGAGAGATCACAGCATAGCAGTACGAAACCGTGTAAAACCCTGAGAACAAAAATAAAATTAGGTAAACAATGTTTCTTTTGAATAGTCTCACATGCGATTGGACGAGAGAAGGTCGAAAAATCGACAAAATTATTTCACGTTACAAATTCGTACAAGTTGGTGATAACCCTACATAGGATTTTTAAAGTTTGTTTACATTTGTTCCAGATCGAATTTGCCCCGAGAATAGTAATTATTATAAAACAAAAACAAAATATCCGACTATGAACGCAGGCGCCATATTGAAAAATGTATAGAAGTAGAACTGAGTAGATTCCAATATGTCAGATGTTCAATCCGTCAAGCCGTTTGGTTGTAGCGCGTGTCAAATAAATAGACAAACATAAACTCACACATATATACATTCGAAAATGATTACCCTTCTTCTTATGCAGTCGGGTAAAAAGTAAATCATTGCCCATACAATAATTTAAGCGACTTGACGCCCCAAATTGCGCATAATAAATTATTATTACATAAACAGGTCAAGTGTCAATGACCCTTTTTGCTAATTTTCTTGCGTAGGCGCTCACCTCGCATAATGACGGCTTCTTTATATGGCATTAAATTATTTCACGTCGAAATCATTTTGTATTCAGCGAGGGACCATAATAAATTAAGCAAAACCCACACGACACATTTCAAAATTTAATCTTGTCAGTAAAATGATTTTGAGTTTGCCTTATTTATAGCGAAGAACTAAGGTTAGCAATCATAGTAGTTACTATGATGGGGAAAATAACATAGTTCATAAAATAATATTAAACGTAGTAAATGTGGTAACACTTGATAATATTTAAGCGTATTACAGTAATACCTCGACTTACGCTACCCCGACTTACGCGAACTCGGAGTTACGCGGTTTTCAAATCTACTCAATTTGTCTTATACTGAGTGCCAGCTGCATTACACAATCTCTATAATAAGGATTACATAGACTTACACTATCCTACACTATTAAATAAGAGTGCGGAATAGTAAGACTATCTACTTGTATGACAACTACATTTTATTTTGTGTTACGTATTTCTTGTACCCCGACTTACGCGAATTCGACTTACGCGGTTATCGGTCAGTTCCACCTATCGCGTAAGTTCGCGGTATTACCTTCATAAATTACCTTAAAAAAATATCGATACTACGAAATAATAATAACCAATTCATTATTAATAATTGAATTTACTGTATTTACATTGACAATGATCACCTAATCTAACCAATAGCGTTGCTTGTTAAACTTTGACCGACTTTCAATAAAAAATATACTTTTGTGTGTAACATTCTTCTGATGTCATCACCTTAAAACAATTCGCAATAATGATGAAGGGGCAGACTTAAGGACAGGTTATTATAATAAACTATCGAAGTGCCAACTCGGGATAAACACGACTAGAGTTTACTCCAGTTCAAATTCATGTAACTCAAGTTACCTTTTTTATCTGATTGAAGTAGCAAACGAGCATGCAGTCCACCTGATGGTAAGTGGCCACTGCCAACCGTGGACATCTCTGAGCAACTTCAAACAGACCATGATTCCATCTGAAGTCATAGACACAGATGCGTTGCTACTCTTGAGGACTATGATGGTCGCCTCATACAAAAGTGTGTTTGCAACCACACTCTTTCATCGAAACGCAAGAAATGCTTCACGTTGGAATTAGGTATGGCGGTGGTATTCCCCGGTCGAACTACACTGGTTCTACCACCTGTTAAAATACTACTACTACCTAGATAATACTAGGTTATTAAAATGGTAAAAACGAAATGAATGATTCGTTTCGTTTCCTCCATTTTAATCATATTTCGTAAAACTATAAAACAGCAGTACAGATTCATCATAAACAGGAATTAGGTCAGTCATAATAAATTATAAGTATTAAACAAATAAGTTACCATTTTCGTTAAATATTTTTATCAAATATTACAAATCTTGCCAAGTATTAGTCTTCATAAAAATTCGAACTCTAGTTAGCAGAACACTTTTATATGAGGCGACCATCCTTGTCCCCGGGAGTAGCAACGCATCTATGATTAACTTCAGCTAGAGTCCATGTACTATTTGGTTACAGGTGTTCGCAGGCGGCAGTGAACATTTACCATTAGGTGGACTGCATGCTCGTTTCTAGTGATAGTGAGGTATAGAGATGATAGTGAGGTACCATTCCCATATTTATTTCTACCGTGAAGCAGTTCTTGCGTTTAAATAGAAGGGTGTGGTTGCTGGGATACTTTTAAGTGACCATCTTAAACCTCTAAAGCACTAACGCATCTGTGATTAAATACAAAACCATGTTCTATAAGAATTTGCTTACAGATGTCCATGGGCAGTAGTAAGAAATTACCATCAGGTGGACTGCATGCTCGTTTGCTACTTCAATCTTATAAAAAACTTTAAAATGTATGCTATTCACATTTAAATAACATCGGTTACTGAAACTGCTAGCGCATTAATAAAGTATAGCTCCATTGTAGATGAGTCATTCAAAAGAAACCATAGCAAGAAAGGTAACGGGATTCAAATGTGAAATGAATGGAAGATCGGAATCAATGGACCGAATGGTTCATCAGCGCATACAGGTCATAGACAATACACTATAATGTTGTATGGGAACTAAAAGGTTTTGAAATTCGACTTATTTTATAGAAGGTCTTGCATATCTATGATTTATTAAATACATATCACAAACAGAACATTGAAATTGGTGTGTCTGTATTACGTTAAAATCAGATTAATCCTCTTAATCACGAAATTTTGTAAACTATGTAGATGTAAAAAACGATCAAATTCTGATTATTATGTTACTATTATGCATATAAGAATTTAATTAGAATACATTATAAAATTGATAAATACTTGTACTTGTTTTGCATTCCGATAAAACCTCGTATTTATTTATGTAAATAAATACTTATATACCTACCTATTGTCATCATTACTAAGACCTTTTCTCATCTGATTTTAGCAGGCAAAAATAACAATGTGTTATTACTTAATCATTCAATTAAAGCTAAGGTGGTAGAAAGACGTACTTTAGGCTTAAATTATTTTATTTGTTTTTTTTTGTATCTTTTCAGAAATTACATAATGATATTAATGTATCAGTATTAGTAGTCCTATTGCTATTCCAAAGATGTATTATTTCAAACTTAAACAGTATTGCATTTTTGTCACGAGGTCGCTGTTCACGCTAATGTATGTGAATAAATCAGTGCAACGCACAGATCTAGGCGCTAACTGTAAATGTAAGGATTGCGAAATAGCGTGTGCGACAGGGTTGCCAGACTAAAATGTTAGGATATTTGCCATGTTTTATGCTGTCCTTGTTGAAATCTAAACGTAGTAATTATTATATTATAATAAAAAAAGATGTACCTTTCATGATTTGGTTGATTCAGTTGATGACGCATGGCTTACATAAAATATATTTATGGAATTTATGATTATTTTATTTGTTGATTGAATTAATTTGTTAAATTGATAATTAAATAATTATGTGGTAATTTCTACTAACAATAGGTATAAGTGTTTTTACTAAGAAATATATCTTGGTTATCTAATTAATAAACGAATTTGAATTTGAATAAAAGGTGATCGCTGAACTCGAATCCCTCCATACACTTGCAATTCCCTCAGTGAGTATACAGTCCATGGGTGGCGTCAACTACCGTAGGTCAGCGTTGCAACCTTTGGTCTAACCACCTGCTCGGCTACGATATGGACCAATTTATAGAGGTCCTTGGTCGCAGTGACAACTTATCAGGAAAACTGAGTGCTTTTATGCTGCTTCAAGCATATAAAAATCACCTGTCACCGTCTTCGTAGATGTTAATCGGAAACAGCTCATCAGATTTTGATTAAATTTTATGTGTAAAGTTGGGTCTACACTTTATTATTTACATAGTTAAGAGTCTCATTTCTGAAACATGTGACTTGCTTTAATTACGTTTTGACTCTTTCTCATAATAAATATAATGCTACGAAAATTCATATCCATTCGGACAGTCCCTACTAACCACACAAATGACACTTATCATGCAATGCTGCCAGATGCAAGTCAGTTTATAGATTTGGCTTCAGAGATGCCAGATGCAGACACAGAGTTTTATTACGTAGGGTTGATATGATTGTAAGGCCACTGGCACTTGGTTCGCTTGCTTGGGTTGCTTGCTTGGTTCTAATTGAAATTGTATACCTACTAATAAACGTAATTGTTTTAAATTTGTTAACAAATTCTGAGTTTTAGCGGAGAGTATTTTTTATCATGCAGTCAACAAGCATGCAGTCTACCTGATGGTAAGTGGTCACTGCTACCCATGGACATCTGTAAGCAACTTTAAAATAATATTAATAATAGAAATATAAATAATAGAACATATGTTCCTTCTGAAGTTAATCACAGATGCGTTGCTACTCCCGAGGACTCAGATGATCGCCTCATATGTGTGCATTCACACTATACCATCAAAACGCAAGACATGCTTCACGCTAGAACATTAGAAATAGGTGTGAACAAAAACAATGCTTCTATTTTTAAATAAACGATTCCTTTAAATTTAAAATTACCATAGATATGATTGAAATCAGATAGCTGTTGACAATCCATTCGTTCTTCAGTTCATTCACTGGCGCGCTCGTCGGACGTCAAGCCAGCATAATTATTATTGCAAATGCAGACAATTTATGGGCTATGAATAATATCAGTAACGAGAACAAAGTGTGCCGTCTATAAATAAATCTGTATCAGCTGATAACTGTTTCCCGTTGAAATGCAGATAACTGCATAATAACTGACGAGCCTCTAGTACTGCCCGCGGCGATGCCCGTGTGACATTCGTTAAAAGATTTGACTGTGAAAACCACGTCTTTAAAAAGTATAATTAAATGTATTCTTCGTGTTAAAGTATGTTTTGTTGCCGTAGTGGTATTTTTATACAATTGAAGAAGCAAAGAGCATGTAGTCCACCCGGTAGTAAGTGATCACTAACATTCATGTACATCTGTAAGCAACTTTTCATAGAACATAGGTTTTATATAAAATCAATCACAGATGCGTTGCTACTCCGTTGATTCTTAATCCTCGGGAATTGCAACGCATCTATTTCATCGAAACGCAAGAAATGATGTAATTAGTATAAAAAAATTGGAAATCTACAAGACTGAACGGCTTCAGTTATAACTTCAGCTTAATCTGACTTCGGTAAGAGATGGTAATCTTTCAACTATTACCATGTGTAACCAACTACAGACAAAACCCATCAGCTCTTCAATATTATACAATATATTGCTTACATATGGTATGTATTGGCAGCCCAGCCCATATCGTGGACTGCAAGCTCGTTTGTACTTCTAAATTATAAAAAAATTGGACCAGAGTTAGCCTTCCTGTGCAACACGTATAATGCTAAAAAATACCTGTGAGAGTTGTCCATAAAGCGTGAATAATATACGGTAAGAAAACTGTGTTGAATAAAATGACTCGTTAATACTGACAGGTATCGTTAAATACGGGTACCATAGACAATTGACTAAGATTCATTCGTTCATGGTATAACAAGGTCAAATGTTTTATTGGCCAGTCTTCGTATAAATCATAGACATTTTATTTGTTTTTTCTAATACAATGGCTTATTGGGTATGGCTATTGGATAACTACTTTACGGGTTATTTTAATAACAGCGTATTATTTTTATGAATCAGTGGCTCCGATTTGGGACAGAACTAAAGTAACAGCGCAAAATTGATTAATTTGTCATGCTCGTCTCGGTTTTATAACTGGTCACATAATAAATTTCGGTCTATAATTGCTATTCTTTGTTCTACTAGAGCAAAAAGAGGGTTATTATTTTAGGTATCTATGTGTGCAAGTGGGTGTATATGTTTAGCTGTTCACTAGTAACTTTTTTATAATATTTGACGAACGGGGTGGTTCTTTTCCGCTCATCGTATCAGGATAACCTACTGTGGGCTCTGATAGGGAATGTTAGCACGAGAATAAATTGCAGACTTGATTTTACCACACAGTATATTGCCGAATTAAACTTGTTATAATCACTGAATTAATCAAACTAAATTAAGTAGGCAAGTAATCGTAGCACTAAGAACGCGGGATGATTTTGGAGTTATCTGCTTCGGACGACCATCAACGATAGACTGAGGTGTCGGCCATTAAACTGGTACAACCCTAACTTCATCGAACGCCACTAGATGGCGCTGGCGTTCCGGTGTTGCCACAATACCGCCATTTCCGACATATTTAAAAGAAGAATTCACCTGTAATTCAATGAATAATAGATTATATTTGAAGTTTTACAGGTGACAACACAGACATTTGCTTTAAAATTGACTATATTTCAAAAAATATTGTTCATTGTAAGTTAAAAAACGTGTATCATATTGACATGACGGAGCGAAATGCCATCTGTCTCCTAAATGGCGGCACTCTGGACATGAATTGTACTAGCCCCTTTGTCTATGGTAAAAGTCGCTGAAACCCACGAAATTATAAAATTTTAGAACAAAGTTAAGAATGATTTTTAAAAGTGGGCCATCCTAGGGGCCGGTCCATCTTCGGGGAACCTACCTTATACCAACGCATCTGGTCATTTACCATCAGATGGATTGCAAGCTCTTCAAAATTATAAAAAAATGAATATGGCCATTTGTATAAGACGTAAAGTAAGTGCTATAAAGAATTGTGAACATAACGAAAAATACAAAATTAGTACACATTAATAAAATTAAAGTTAAGTGAGGAAACATTTAAAAGTCAAAAATAATGTTTATAACTGAACCACTAAGTTCTAACGAGCTGCACCTATATTTTAATTATAGAAATATAACATTTGCTTCTTAAAACTGTACTTCAACGTCCCGGCGGCAAGGCTCGGAAACCGGTTATATTTCTAAACCGGTTTCGGTCATTGACCCCAAACCTAAATGAATATCGGTTAAAGGTTGTACCTAACCGGTTATTACCGGTTTATGCGAAGTACCGGTTTTTCACGAATTTAGGTTTTGGTTGCCATAATTAACCGGTTAAAACCAAGTTTATTAATACTCTACCGCGTTTTAGACATGCTCTGGACGCTGCGCTCACTATCACAAAGTATACGCAATCGCACGCGCTTCAATTTTTAACCGACTTCAAAAAAGGAGGTTTCTCAATTCGACCGTATATATGTATATATATATATATATATATATTATGTTTGTTCGCGGATAACTTCATCGTTTATGTACCGATTTTGAAGATTATTTTTTTGTTGGAAAGGATACATTCCAGAAATGGTACCATGATAAGGAAACCAGGACCTGATGATGTCATTCTAGAGAAATCGAGGGGATATTTCAAAAATCGTAGGGGTGATGAGTGCGTTTGTTAATTTTTCTATTAAACAATTTAAAGTACTATAATATAATGAAGGTCTGGAGTCGATCTGATGATGGAGCCGAAAGACAGTCGAGGGAACTCCTCAGCGATTTACAGCAATTACCTTGTGTTTGAGCTTGTTTAATTTGTATTGATGGAAACGTTACACCTGTCTGGTCTGATGATGAAGACGAAAGATAGTTAAGGAACTCTTCAACGGTTTACAGTAGCTACCTTGTGTTTGGGCTGAATTCATTTATATTGATGAGAACTTTGCACCCATATGGGTTTTAAATGTCATTATTTAAATACAAATATCACACATTTAAATACATATATAGTCACTAAAAAGCGTGAAATAAAAACTTTTTAACAAAAAATATCTACCGACTTCAATGTCACTAAAAGCCTAAAATAATTTCTATTAATTTTGGTTTAGAACACACTTAGTACTTAGTACATAGTCCCGAAGTCGACGCTCATATAGGACATAGTGCCGTCCAGCGATATTTGTTTAGCGGAGCCCTGAGCCTCCGAATGAGGCCTACAGTGAAGGACAACGTTTTAGCGCTGTAGGCCATCACTGGCAACACACATTGCTTGAATAACTTAACTATTGACAAATTGAATTGTGGACGAGAAGATACTACGTAATTTCCCGGATGCAGCCCAGCCCAGTTGGATTCTTCGAGTGACCTCCCTCTCAAAGTTGGACTTACCCATCCGTTTGTCCCAGGCAAATATACTCGTCAACAACTTCGAGAGGAGTGCCGTCAACAACTACCAGTACGGGTGTGACATGGACATTAGACATGATTTTTGTCTTGTCCATGTTCATCTTAAGACCCACCCGTTGTGAGGCACTGTTAAGGTCGCCTAGCATAGTGCTGAGGGCCGTCAGCGAATCTGCCGAGATAACTATATCATCGGCAAATCGTAGGTGTGTGACGTGTTTGCCATTGATGTTAATGCCAAGACCTTTCCACTCCATCAGATTGAACAAATCTTCCAACGCAGCGGTGAACAGCTTCGGTGATATGACATCGCCTTGCCTGAATCCTTACTTAGCTCAGAAGCGCAATGGGCCTGTAGTTCTTCAAAAGGGTTTCATCGCCTGTTTTGAAGAATAGTACCACTACGCCTTTGCCTTCTCTTCCGGGGAGGTCCCGCTATTGATGAAAGAATCAAACAACTTTTGGAGCGCCACTAGTACCGGTTTTCCACCAGCTTTTAGTAGCTCTGTTGTGATTCCGTCATCTCCCGGTGCCTTGTTGTTTTTCAGCTGTTTGAGAGCCTCTCTTATCTTGTACAGGCTGACGTCCGAGAGGTCCTCAGTATAGTTTCGGATCAATTTGGCACGTTTGTCGACCGCTATATTACTACAACTGTCCGTAGTGTTTTTTAATTTCTCCCAGAACATCGGGTTTAGACGAAACTATGGTGTTCGAGTCTGTCTTCAACCTCGTCAGCAGGCTCTGCCCAACGCACAGGTCCCTGGCGAACAGTCTTGAGCCTGGGTTTTCGCTCAATAGCGTCTTTTATGCGATGGGTGTATGAGCACGCCAATCGCGTCGCCTACTCTGAGAGATCTGATTATTGAGCAGTCTGTATTTCGACATTGAGGTTGGAGACTGCACACATAGTTCTCGCCTCTCCCTCATAAGACCGAAAGTATGTTCTGAGAGAACCTGAGACCTAGAGACATCATTAAATATGTGCCGTTTGTCTGTCTTATCCAAGTCCACTTTCGCCCTCTTCTTGAAGAAAGAGTTCATCATAAAGAAGTCTTCCCTCTCCAAGAAGTTGGCAAGCAAGTGACCTCGGTGGTTCCGTTGCCCAATTCCAAAGGGTCCGACCTTCCGCTCACCATCATTCCGTGTGCCTAATCTGGCGTTAAAATCCCCCCATAACAACGGTTAAGTGCGTCTTGAGGTATGTATGGCTCTACTTACGTCCTCATACATTATCTCGACCTCATAGTCTGGGTGTGTCGAAGTCGGCGCATATATGTATGTACCTGTATGACCTTCAGCGAATACCGTTTAGATATTCTGAGTATAAGATACGCTACCCTTGGCGACACACTGTCGAATGTTACCACGTTGTTGACGAGGGATTTGTGGACGAGGAACGCGTCACCACCCTGGGACAGATGTTCGCCCTCCCGGTGATAGAAAAAGTTGCCTGATTTCAGGATTATCGTGTCCTCTCCCTGTCTTCGGACTTCAGACAATCCCATAACACTCCAGTTTAACTTGAGCATATCGTCGTCCAGCTCCTGTAGCCCGGAATAGCGGGCTGGGACTGGGAGCTGGTTTCTCTGCACCTGTCATTTTGGGGGTTTTGCCGATAGTCACCGCGCCTGGCAAGCGAGTTGGTGACCGCAGTAGGTGTAAGAATTACGCAAGGAGATGCTGCTGCCCATCTCACGGATTTTTGTTACTTATTCATTCCTCTTCTCCTTACCACCTTTGAGTTAGAGTCTGAAAAAACGCGCCTACGGAGTTATACGAAGTTAACAAAAATTTTCTAAGAATATATTTACAATAAAAAAAATCATGAGAATCCGATTAACTTTGGAGCGCTGTAGCAGCGTTTTAGATGTATAAAATAAAAAAAATATAGTGAATAATTTTCCTCAAAAGATCATCTACAAGATGGGCCTGAAGTATTTCTTTTTTTTTGGTAAAACATATAAAAGTTGTAGAAAAATAAAAAAGAAAATATAAAAAAAATCTTACTTTTGCTTATAACTTCTTTAATTTTTAAATTAGGGCAAAAAGTTATATAAACATATCTGTAGGCGAAATAATTTGCTACAAATTATGACTAACATTTTTTTTGTAAGATGCATAGTTTCCGAGATATCGCGAAAAAGTGTTTCTACCCTTTTTTCGACCAGTGGCGACCCCACAAACTTGCGGTTAAGTTTCTCTAAAAAATGCAAAACTAATGTAACATTTGAATGAACTATTATCATTATGATTAAATTAGATTTTACTTTCACTGTCCTGTCAAAATTTAACGTTTTTATATTTTTTCTGAAAACAAAATAGACCAGGGTAGAAGCCTTTAAAAATAATAAAAAGTAAAATAAAATCGTAGTAGGATGAAACCCATTAGAAAAGGAGGGGAATATTATAGAAATGAAGGGAAAAATAATTTACGGGCGATCTGAGGTCGGGGAGAGGATGGGGGTGAGTCTTTAAGGGTAAAAAACGGTTTTTCTCGATTTCCGGCAAAACTAAAAGTCCTATCGAAAAAAGTCAAATGGCAAAGTTGTAGGTAATAAAAAGATCTAAAACTTTTGTATTCACACTTTTTTCACATAACCTCAAAATTTATGTGAAAAATTTAAAAAAACAAGTTTTTGGTTTTTTATTTTTATCATTTACAAAAATTTTTCTTTTTAACAAAATTTGGCGAAAACTTACCTTTTTATGTCCCAAATACGCTGTAATTTATTTGATAAAAAATATTTATTTTTTCACCTTATTTTGAATTAATATCGAAAAAACACCCTAATTTTCAATCGAAAACTCACCCGTCAAAATATCAGTTTTTTTCAAAAAGTTGGTATGTTTTCTATTCGTTGAAATCTCTACTTTTTGATGGTGAAAAAAAAAATATATGTTACTATAGTAAATCTTCTCAAAAAAAACATCATTTAATTTCAATCTTCAGGTTACGTTACGTTAAGCATACTATTTTTTAAAGAAAATATTACGATTTTTATGTTTGAGATTTCAACGAATAGAAAACATACCAACTTTTTGAAAAAAGCTGATATTTTGACGGGTGAATTTCGATTGAAAATTAGGGTGTTTTTTCGATATTAATTCAAAATAAGGTGAAAAAATAATTATTTTTAATCAAATAAATTACAGCGTATTTGGGACATAAAAGGTAAGTTTTCGCCAAATTTTGTTAAAAAGAAAAATTTTTGTAAATGATAAAAATAAAAAACCAAAAACTTGGTTTTTTAAATTTTTCACATAAATTTTGAGGTTATGTGAAAAAAGTGTAAACACAAAAGTTTTAGATCTTTTTATTACCTACAACTTTGCCATTTGACTTTTTTCGATAGGACTTTTAGTTTTGCCGGAAATCGAGAAAAAACGTTTTTTACCCTTAAAGACTCACCCCCATCCCCTCCCCGACCTCAGATCGCCCGTAAATTATTTTTCCCTTCATTTCTATAATATTCCCCTCCTTTTCTAATGGGTTTCATCCTACTGCGATTTTAATTGGTTTTAAAAATTATCGACACTGGTCTAAAAGACATGATTGAGAATTTTCTTAACACTTTTATTTCGGTTCTTCTACTTATATTAGCTAGGTAATAGTCACCATTATTCTTATTCTAGTTAATAGTCACCTTTATTTGGCATGTAGTAAATTACTTTACTTAAATTTAAATATTCTTTTTAGGTATTTACAAAAATAATGAGATGTTACTGAAAGATAAAAGAGGGTGCACGACGACGTTATACAAAATTGAAGCGTGGGCGATTGCGTCTAAAAACTTTGTGATAGTGAGTGTTCATTATGAGGCACGTCAAATCAATACGAATAAACTAACAACCATCCATCCATCCATCCATCCACCAGCCCTTTAGGTCCACTGCTGGACATAGGCCTCCCCTAAATGAATCCAAGTGCCTTCTGAATCCAACTGAAAACAATGGATGATAATAGTATGCGCCCGATGCGATGCTTCGGCGTAAACATTTCAAAACATGAATCTATCCGATTCACTCCAGTTTATTAAAATAGGAATTATGTAATTAACCGGTTAATTTGGGTGACCAAACCGATCGTACAAAAGTAACCGGTAACCTTTATCATTTGGGTTAATTATAAACCGTTCACCTGTTTAACCGGTAAATGAAAGAACGATTATATTTACCGGTATTTAACCGAAATTAACCGGTATTTTTAAACCGGTTCCGAGCCTTGCCCGGCGGTGATAATATGGATAATAAAAGAAAATAATGATAATGAAGTTAGCTCTATTTAAATCAACAATGTTTTGCCAAACATTTATTTGTTAATTAATTGATAATATGTATCTTTCCCACGGACTAAGCTTTATACCAAATGTATGCGCCGATATTTCGATAAGGCCGCCTACACTTGCACTATTGAGTAACACGCCTACTTATTGGAACGAGTTTGGCAAACTACGACCAGATGTCCATAGGCTTGTAAGTTATATGTTTAGTATAGTGGCTGTATAAGTACCCATAAACAATTGTTTTTTTTTTACCCACAAACGCTTGTACTTCACAGTATGTTACCCAGAAACGCTTAATATGTTCAGGATAAAAATTAGATTTCTCTATCTATATTGGTCTATCTGTAAATAAAAGCATAGACCATATCGATTTAGTGATTTTCATAATTTCACTCAAATGCACACATTTCCTTGAATGGCAATAGACGCCAATAGCACATTAGGTACTTAGGTATTTTAATAAAAAAGTGTTGTGTATTTTCCATTTACACAAAGTTTATTAATATTACTAGAATGCTATCTGCTGCCTGCCATTTCATACGCGCAGACTGCAATTCAAAAAATCCACTCCTATTTATGCTTAAGGAATACATGTGAATATCTTTTCTCAGTTTATGCCATGACGACAAAATGCACCTATTCTCAAAATATTTCGCGCTCCTTCAGCTCTTATGTATTCCATACAAAATATAGATCTCAAATAGACTTTGATTCATTGATTTATTATAATAACTCAAGTACATTGGCACGATCGGTACAAGTCATTATTATTCGTGATTCTATTATCTGAAACGCAAATGTGTAGGCAGCTTATTCCAAATGCAGTTGTAACAACACTGGGTCTTATCGACACCGCCCAGCTGCATAGCTGATATGTGGGACCAAAACTATTCGATTATGAGTCTGTTCATATATAGCACAAATAAGTTTCGATAACCGGTTAGCTACAAGGTTATGACCTTATTTGTGGGAGCCTTATTATGTGGGATTTTTACCGCACTAAAGTCATCCCGGTGGTCATCCTCGGCACTGCAAAGAGGATTCCGGGACCTCCAAATGAACGCAACCTAGCGCGTCACCACAGCGTGCTCCACAAAGGTGAGCGATTGGCCCATCGCACCGTTTGGTCCTTACGAAGGTATGCGATCACACACCGCCGTCCTTCCCGAGGTCGCCTGGCTATACGCTTCGAGCCCACTCTTGCCGCCTGCGACCCTGGAAGGTCCCTTTTAGTCGCTTCTTACGAGGCAGGGGATACAAAGCTCTATTCTGATACCGGCTATGAGTGTAGAGACTATTTAAAGTGATTTTATAGGCACTTATGAAAGGCATTCCGACAAGTCATCAAAGTTTTTTTTTTAGTTATAAGATTGAAGTAGCAAACGGGCATGCAGTCCACCTGATGGCAAGTGGTCACTGCCGCCCATGGACATCTGTAAGCAACTTCATAGAGAACACGGGGTTCTACCTGAAGTCAATCATAAATACCTACTCCTGAGGACTATGATGGTCGCCTCGTACAAAAGTATGCCATCAACCACACTCTTCCATCGAAACGCAAGAGCTGCTTCACGCTAGAAATAAATGTGCTGATGTGTGGGTAGATTCAACACAGAACTAATGCCTAGATCTAGACTGATATAACATTTCCCATCTTGTATCTCGATAGTGATGTGGCTCAAATAGGTAATTTATATGCCAATACTCCGATAATTCGTTAGTACAAGTCGAACATTAATTGCGACATGTAAGGTTTTAGTAATCTCTCTGTGAATACTGTGTATGGGTATACGCGGCTGCCTAATTATAACTACTTTATAATTCTAGGTGGTAGAAACAGTGTAGTTACCATACCGGTCTGACACGCAGTGGGTCCCGGGTTCGATTCCCGGCCAGATAGGTATCTGAAATATGAGTTTAGATTCTGTTCTGTTCTGGGTCTGGGTGTTTGTGTATTCGTCTTTGTGTGTGTCCATGGCACCCACGACACAGGAGAAAATCCTACTGGGGGGGCTATGAGTGTAGAAAGCGTTTTATGTTTTTTTTTTTATTTTCGACCGGGGAGGTACCACCGCCACACCTATTTCTAACGTGAAGCATTTCTTGCGTTTCGATGGAAGGGTGTGGTTGCCGGCACGTTTTATATGACGCGACCATCATATTCCTCAGGAGTAGCAACGCATTTATGATTGACTTCAGATACAACGTATGTTCTGTATCAAGTTGCTTACAGATGTATGATAAAGATGGCCGGCAGTGACCACTCAACATCAGGTGGACTGCAAGCTCTTTTGCCATTTCAATCAAATAAAAAAAAATTATAGTTGTCTTTGGTGTTATTTTCACTGTAATCCTTGTTTTACATGAATTCAAAAACGGCTCCAGTGTCCAAGGGTAATGGTAATGGCAAGTAATGGCAGGTTGAGCATATGCTCGCTTGCTACTTTAATATTAGAAAAAAAAAACAAAATTACGCACAGGTATATCGCTACTACACAAGAAAATTCAAAAGTCAAACTATGATAGCTACGAATAATTACGGTTTTTAAGAATAAATTCTGTTGCAATCTCCTACACTCATAATTATAATAGTGTACGTATAGTTATAATTAGTGTTATATGCAAATGAAGTCATAAGGAAGCAAGATTACCAACGCGGTAACCAACGGAACGACTTAGTTCCTCATATCCTGATCGTTTTTTTTAATAATAATATATCGTTTTGGTAATAAGATTATTTAATTAATCATTCATTTTTTTCTTTGTTTTTCGATTTTTATTTTTGTTGTCATTTTATTTGAATTTTATGCACAAATTATTTATTTCCAATTTTCCCACAGTTTTTATGTAATGTATAATTATTAATTTAATGATTTTTTTGTCAATAATTATCCTGTAATACCTTTTCTCACGTTATTCCTATTTTAGTAATGCAATTTATTTTATTTAAAATTATGTTCATAATTATTTAATTACTGATTAATTTTCCTCATTACAGAGCGAATGTAGTTTGTACCTATAATTGAGGTAACACTTATCAAAATTGTATTTGTATAGCTTCCAACTCAATGTAATAGTGTTTACTTTGTTTGTACAACTGAATAAATAAATAAATATTAGTTTCCATCTGTAGATCTTGCTGTTTATATTAATAACAATATTTTAGGCTATTGCATCGCTTTTATCGCGGGCTTTGAGCACGGCGACCGAATCAAGAAATTCCGTAACGAAAAAAGCCTAACACTACACTCCGACTACCATGTAGCGCGGCCGAGCGTTTTCTTAACGTGTATGTATCTGGTACGACAGTACGAAACTCGCACGGATCGAGACGAGCTGTTTGATTACTTTTGCGTTATTTTTAGGGTCCCGTACCCTAAAATACGGAACCCTATTACTAAGACTCCGCTGTCCGTCTGTCCGCTTGTCTGTCTGTCACCAGCCTGTATCTTATAAACTGTGATAGCTAGATAATTGAAATTTTCACAGATGATGGATTTCTGTTGCTTTAACAACAAATACCAAAAACAGAACAAAATAAATAGTGGGGCTCGGATACAACTAACGTATTTTTTACAACGTAACTTTTTTACAGATAATATTACGGAACCCTCCGTGCGCGAGTCTTTACCGATTTTTTTGGTATTACATAACTTAATATTCAATCTTTGTTTAGTTCAAGTTATGTTTAATTAGGTTTCGTTGCATTAAAGCTACGTCTTATGTATTTAAATTAGGACATTTGATTGCATATGAAAACATTGTTAATACCTCATGTTTTATTATAAGATTGAAGTAGCAAAGAAGTAAATCAGTTGGATTGCATTTGACTTCATGGTAAGTGGCGCACTGCCGCGCCTGGACTTCGATGTTTGTTTAATACTATGTAGTGAATTCCCGATTTCTTTATTTATTTCGTTCATCAAACACGAGATTCTCAAAGTATTGCTTTACGTGCTCTTGTACATTCTTGCTTCTTTTCTTTTACGCATTAGTATTCCACGCACGCATGCTCGCATCATGCGACATGTGTACTGCGACTTTACAAGGTAAGTGATCGCTTGAACGAATAGTGATGTGTTTTTAATATAGCGCTTTCTAAACTTAAAATCCCCATAGTAAGATATTTCATGTCACGCGTGCCTTGGTCCTTTTCGGTCAAATCTGTCCATCAGGGGATAGAATTCCTAACCCAGTACCTGTCACGACGACGAAAACATAACGACGACCCGCGTGGCGCAACGTTTCAACGTTTACGTATAGCGGTTTGACACGCAGTGGGTCCCGGGTTCGATTCCCGGCAACACAGGTATCTGAATAATGAGTTTACATTCTTGTTCTGGGTCTAGGTGTTTGTGTATACGTCTTTGTGTGTGTCCATGGCACCCACGACACAGGAGAAAATCCTACTGTGGGCTTTTAAAAAAAACAACATACGCAAGCCCAGGAAATATCTAAATTCATTTTTTAAATATTTGTCCGGCCGGGGACCGATCCCGTGTAACGCGTGTCAGACCAGTATGGTTGATGACTTTTCCGAGACATATCACCGTGCTTGCTTGTTCGATTGCCTCTTATAACAGAGAGGGACGCAGTTATTTCAAAACCAGTCACAAAAGATTTTTAACTAGAAAAATATTAAAGTAACGTCGCCCCCACATTTTACGTTATTATTTCGTTTAGTATGAATGCCATGTTTTTTTTTTCTGACTGAAGTAGCAAACGAACATGCAGTCCACCTGATGGTAAGTGGCCACTGCCGCCCATGGACATCTGTAATCAACTTCATACAGAAAATGTATTCCATCTGAAGTCAATCACATGCGTTGCTACTCCCGAGGACTATCATGGTCGCCTCATGTGAAAATGTGCCGGCAACTACATCCTTCTATCGACACGCAAGAAATGCTTCACGCTAGAAATAGGTGTGGCGGTGGTACTTCCCCGGTCGAACTACACTGGTTCTACCACCTTGAAAAGTACAAACAAAGCACATGGCTTGTTTGTTGACAAGAAGGAAGACGAAAAACACCTAAATCCAGAATAAAAATAAAGTACATAGCAATACACATAGCAATAGCATCTCCCTGAGATGTACGAGCTTAGTTTTTAATCAGTATATTTTAGTGATGTAACAAAGCATTTGCATTCGCATTCGCGAATATTCGCATGTTTTTAGATATTTGCATTCGCAAAAATTGGTGCGAATATTTAGCGAATATTGAATTGCATAAAAAGGTCGCCAAATGTATCCAAATTGAAGTCGAATTTCAGTTTCTAATTTTAAGTACGCCTATTTTACACGAACCCTTTTTAATTACTACATAGTATAAAATGTCGCTATGTATGCTTAGATCTTTAAAACTAAGCTATGAATTTTAATGCAGTTTTTTAATAGATAAAGTAATTCACAAGGGAGGTTTTTTATGTATAATCTATGCATAATACAGTGGAGAAATACTTAAAATTTTAGATTTCTGACTACTAGGCGGAACGAAGATTGCCGAGTCAACTAGTCATACTTAAAACTATCATCATACTTCATACTAATGTTATAAAGGCGAAAGTTTGTGAGTGTGTATGTTTGTTACTTCTTCACGTCTAAACGGCTTAAGCTATTTTCGTAAAATTTAATAAGGAGTTAGCTGACACTTTGGATTAACATATAGGCTACTTTTTACTGTGGGAAAATATCTTATTCCCACGGGACCATCGATACATCGATTTATTTTGACACGGACGAAGCTGCGGGGTTCAGTTAGTATTAAATATACGAAGGAGTAAATAGAAGACCTAAAACAAATAAAAAACCGCTTAAAAAATTTACATCTATAAGAACATCACTAGCTATGTCTACGTGCATTCCAAGATGACATGCATTGTTTCCAAGATGACACCTTAGAAGTAAAATGCCACCATTTGTTCTAACATAAATGGGGATAACTGCATGGGTTTATGAATAACAATTATTTTCTTCGCTTTGTATTATAATGCTTATACTGTTTAAGGCATTTAAAATGTTTTAGTAATAGAGGGGTCATGAGCTTGCTTGCGTTCAGTGTTGCTATTCATTAACATAGTTTATTAAAAATGACACGAAGTACACAAAATGAACGCAAATGTGTTCCTTTATAATCATGTTAACTTTATAATATTTTTTTGGTTAAATGGATACAAATTATAAAGTATATAACAAGATATTAAAATGTAACTTATAATGGCATTTTAATAAGAATGCAGGGAATAGATTTATGTTTTAAAAAGCTGACAGCTGTCAGAAAGAAAGAAGTTTGGTGTTTGAGAGTATTGTAATTTTGGAGGGAAATAAAAAGAGGATTACTAAAAGTTATAAAAACTAGTTTTATTATGATATTGCAACCCATCTAACAGTACAGCACAGGTAAATCTTTTAATATTTATATTAATAATAATGTTATTATTATAAAGTTTGTGAGGATGTGTGTTTTTTTTATCTGACTGAAGTTGCAAACGAGCATGCAGTCCACCTGATGGTAAGTAGTCACTGCCGCTCATGAACTTCTGTAATCAACTTCATACAGAACATGGGTTCCATCTGAAGTCAATCACAGATGCGTTGCTACTTCCGAGGACTATGATGGTCGCCTCAGGTGAAGCGTGCCGGCAACCTTAACCCTTCCATCGAAACGCAAAAAATGCTTCACGCTTGAAATAAGTATGGCGGTGGTACTTCCTCGGTCGAACTACACTGGTTCTTCCACCTTCAATTGTTTATTACTCTTTCACGCATACCGAGTTTATGACACATGGGATATATAATGAACAGAGCCACGAGAATGTACTAGTAATCTACATACATATATCTATACTAATATATAAAAACTAGGTGTTTTTGTTTGTTACTCAATCACGCAAGACCCACTAGTCCGATTTACATGAAAGTTTACATAGATGTATTTAGCTTATTTAAGTTGTTAGTTTATAGGCTACTTTTATTCGATATTTAACACTATTTAAAGATGGCGACAATTTTTGTGACATATGACCCGTAGCAACGCATGTTAATCAGCTATTATATAATAGATTATAGAACAATCATAGGTTATAGATACCATAAAGACTATTTACTTTTTCATAATATTGATTTTGTCGTTAATATGCTCTGATTTGAATGTAATAAGGTAGACTTTACACCGCGCATTATACCTTCCCAGGAGTAGTTTTGCATCTGCGTCCGACCACAAAAGGACTCCAATTCTATCTGTGGTTGATTACGGATGTCAATGAAAAAATATCGACAAAATATAGTATAATCGCTTCGGTATTTTTCGGATTTATTATATTTTTTCCTCTTATCTCGCTAAAATTACGCTACAATCCAAACATAAAAATATACTATGCTTATAAAAATAATATTTACAGGTTATTAAAAGGACATAATTATAAAGGCTTTGCTAATTATTATTATTATATTAATACGTGAAGCAACAACTTGTGAATCATTTTTATGTAATATGGCGAGGACGACGTATGAAATTTTGCACGGTTATAGTGGACGTAGAGGAGTGCAGAATGTTATTTTTTTTTTCAAATAATGCATATATCATACATAAAATCAACTACATAACACAACTACCATGCATTTCCCACAAGCACAAACATAATAAACGAAATAGAACATTCTATCTCTTACTATAAAAACACATAATGTCAGAAATGTCAGTGTCTTTATCAAAATACCCGCTATTGCGTTTAAATGCGGCTTACCTAATTAAACCTGTTTATATTTAACGGGTGCGTTCAAAATTACTTGAAAATTATTTCACTTTATTTGAATTTGAGAAATATTTGTACTACTTTGGACAATATGAAGTTTAGTTTTTAATTTAAATTACGGTCGAATGTCGACCTAGCGACGGGTGACTAGTATCTGTTATTATTTGTGGAAATACAGATAAAATTAATAATAAGGCGATATAATTATATGGAACATTCTTGTCTATGGCAATGAAGCGCGATTAGTCATAGATAAGCCATTTCAAATTCACTACAAATACATAAATAATGGCTCTAATTCGACCGGATGTCCGTCCGTCTACCAAGCGATTGGTATAATATCTACATCGAAAGATTTACAACTGTTTGTGTTTCTGCCGTCCTATATCAATATGCCTTTTTATGTTTCCTGATTTCTTGGTATCTTTACTGGAATTGTAAAGCGTCCATATTTGTTTTTAAATGTAACTATATTTACAGACTCGTGTAGAAAGAAGATTAAACTGTGACTCCATACATGTGTAAAAACTTTTAAACGATTACGTTTTTTAAAGGCCCCTTCATAGTATAACAATAACTGTTATTGTAAAATAACTATCAACCAAAGACAAAATGGCATCATAAGTTGATCGATCTTGAGCTTTAGGGTTCCGTACCGAAATGGGAAAAACGGAACCCTGTTACTAAGACTTCACTGTCCGTCTGTCTGTCACCAGACTGTAAAAGTATTACGTGAATAATTCTCTATGACTTATACTATATAAGTCATAGAGAATTATTCACGTAATACTTTCATAATTTTCTATAGGAGATTGTCTATGACTTGATACAGAGTAACGCAGCTCAAGAATGTACATGGCAAACTAAATATCACAGCGTTTGTCACTTTTTATTGATTCATAGGAAAGGGCTCATGTTGTTACAATTAGCAATTATAATTTAAATGTTCATGTAAAGTTGTTGTTTCCGATGGACAAAGGTATGGTAGGGCTGTCAAACTGATTCATCACTACATAGTATAAAACAAAGTCGCTTCCCGCTGTGTCCCTGTGTATGCCTAGATTTTTAAAACTACGCTACGGATTTTAATACAGTTTTTTAATAGATAGAGTGATTCAAGAGGAAGGTTTTATGTATAATACTTGTAAAATACTTGTATATTATATTAGAGAAACACTGATAATTTTAGATTTTTGACTTTTAGGCGGAACGAAGTTCGCCGGGTCAACTAGTTCATAAGAAAATATTTTGGGGGTAATTGTATGTACTCTATACTTTAGGAGAAAAGTAATGCACGCAAAAATACTTAGCATGATTTGGGTTTAATAAAGTTTGCTGAAAGCACTTTCGGGTAAAATTAAGTTTAAATGAGTCAAACGATCCCAAATTCGATGAGTTTTCATTAGGACATGGTTTTTATGGCCGTACAGAGTAACTAGAGACGTCCCTGTAGTTGCGGGATCAGAATAGGGCTACGGCATTCCCTGCCTGTCGTAAGAGGCGACTAAAAGCGGCTTCCGGGGTTGCAGGCGGCTAGAGTGGGAGCTCGAACCGTTCGGTCAGGCGATCCCGGGAAGGACTGCGGTATGTGTGGTCGCATACCGTCGTAAAGACTAGACGGAGCGGTGGGCCCAGCCGCCCATCTGGGAGGAGCCCGATGGGGCAACGCGCTCAGAAGATTCCTGTTGCGGTCGTTTCGAGGTCTCAGAATCCTCTTTATGGCGCCGAAGACGGCCACCGGGGGGGTTTTAGTGCGGTAAAAATCCCACATAACCCTGCGTCGCTCCCGCGGCGTTGGGTACCTTTTGCAGGTTTCCCCTCGAGAACAAAAAAAAGCCTAACTAGAGAAATATACATAGGGACTAGGGAGTTAAGAACAGACAGCGGGAAGCGACTTTATTTTATACCATGTAGTGATGAGTAGCAACCCTAGCCTTATCATAAACACGTGCAATCCATACAAGGACGAATAATGGCATTGTATGAATGAACGGAAATTAATAACCGTCTTTTACATATAGATGCTTATATACATACATAATTCCATACAGTACCATATAGGTATCACATAATACCAGGATGATGTATCCGCTATGACTTATTTCATTACCTGTAACAAACGACAAAATAGAAAATTATTAAAAGGATATGTGTTTATTTGAGCACAAATTGTCTATTACAATATTTCTTAAAATTATAATGAAAACAATAGACTCGACTACTAACATTTTAATTTGCAGTTGGAAACGTTTTTTTGGAGTTTAGTTCTTAAGAATCGATTTACATATGCCCGGCCCGGGCCCGGTATGAGAAAAATGCGAGGAGTAAATTTACTGACAAATGACCTCGTTACGTTTACAGTTCTGATTACAAAAGTTTCCTAGTAAGAGACTTGCTTTGAAATTTGATCGTATTTTTAATAAAATCTCATTGTTTTAACATTTTTTCTTAGTCTGTTTCAAAATAGTAACATAAATATGGCATAATTAAAATTATATAGGTAGTCTATGTTAATTAAGCCCATTCCAATGATATTTTATGTTTGTAGGCTACAATCCGCCATGTTGTTTGGGTAGTAGCGTGCCGAAGAAATGGGCATACATACATGGAGGGCAACCCATAATTTTCCCACGGCTGGGCACGGGTCGTCTCTCAGAATAAGGGTTTTTTGGCCAAAGACTACCGCGCTGGCCAAGTGCGAATTGGTGCAACAAGTAACAATGTTCAATTATTAAAACAAAAAACTCGACTGCTTATATAAGCGATTGGTTTCCTTATTTTTTTATTGTTTTTAAGCGGGCGTTTACTTTTCACACACTTCCGAGAGCTTTTTTTTACATCCTTTTTTTTCATACATACATATTAGTGATGTGCCGTATATCATTGATTGACAGTCGCGAATGCAAAAGTTGTTTTTTTTTCAGTTCTTGGTATGTGGTGCGTAAAGATATACATTTGGTGACATTTTTTTTAGGTCGACAAACTGCAGTTTGATTTCAATTTGTATATATTTGCGACCTTTCCTTGCAAAAACACTGTAATTCAATATTCGCAATATATTCACTCAATTCTTGGGGATGCGAATATCGAAAACAAGCGAATTCTAATGCGAATATTCGCATGTATTTAAACATTAGCATTCGCTTGCGCAAGAATTGATGCGAATATTGAATTACAGTGTTTTTGCAAAAAAGTTCACCAAATCTACAGTTACAAATTGAAATCGAACTGCAGTTTGTCGACTTTGTTTGAATTATTTCGCAAAAAATGACATCAAATGTATACAAATTCAAGTCGAACTACAGTTAGTCTACTAAAAAAATGGTCGCCTTTATATCTTTCGGCACCTTATACCAAGAATTGAAAAAAAAAACAACATTCGCATTCGCATTCGTGAATATTAAATAACACCATTCGTTACATCAAAAAACAAAAAAAAACATAAAAAAGCATACGCTCGAAAAGCAGTCGGGTAAAAATTAGATACCTACATTACGCAGTCGGGTAAAAATTAGACTACACTTAATTAGATCGAACTTTACTAGAATATTGATAAGTTGATACACCGGGGAGTCTGGCGACGGTGACTCAATGGGAAACTCGTGTGTCGCATACAGGTCGGACTGGTGTCGGTGCTTCCGTTCACACGTTTATGTTCTGTATACTTTTAGTACGAGATGCTGCCTCGAAACAAGCATAGTTCTTGTTTTCGCGATCGTTGTTGTGCTATAGATATAGACAGAGATCTGTCATCAACCCATTATTGTCTCGCTGCTGGGCACGGGTCTTCTCTCAGTAGGAGGGAGTTTTAGGCCATAGTCCACCGCGCTGGCCAAGTGCGAATTGGTGGACTTCACACATCTTCGAGAACTTTTTTTTTAAGAACTTTCGGGTGTGTAGGTTTCCTTGCGATGTTTTCCTTTACCGAAAAGCAGTGATAATTAATTTCTAATACGCACATAAATCAGTGGTGCGTGCATGGGTTTGACCTCGGACCTCCCAATCGAGAGGGCAAGTTTCAACCATTAGGCTATCACTTCGTTGAAAGTTGTTGCCGGCTCATTCTTGTATGAGGCGACCATCTCAGTCCTCCGGAGTAGCAACATATGTGATTGACTTCTGATAGAACCCACATTCTATGTGAAGTTGATTTCAGAAGTCGCAGGGCGGCAGTGACCACTTACCATCAGATGCATGCTTGTTTGTTACTTCAATCTTATAGAAAAATGGTAGTCTCCATCCTTGTTGATACTCCCATGTATAAAGAAAAATCCTTATACGGAGTCGCACATGAAGCATGGGAAATGTCGATCCTGAGGCTTCACTTGTCCAACTGACACAAACAGGTTGTAGAAACTGGATAAGTGCGGTAACACGGAAGATATCCGATGTCTCGATGTCGGGATAAAAATAAATAATATCGATTTACAGTTACAAGGAATCGAGTCCTGTGAGGCATGTCGAATTCCGGAGTTTGTCGTTTACTCCGTGCTTAATGAAATACGCGTATCAGTCACGTTTTTGTTAAACTGGGTCCTTATAATTGACTTTTCCGATAGTTCTTTTTTACAAAAACGTTTAGAAAACGTTCTATTTTACTGTCAATTTTGGTGAAAACACAAACATATTTTACGTACAATAATTCAGTGACACTCCGGAATTTGATAAGGCTTATTTGATTAAGGGTTAGGTCTTAGGACTTGAACGATAATTTTTTGAAGTGAAATTTCTTTATCGGGGTTGGAAAACAAAAGTGAAACTTCTTTATCGGGGTTGGAAAAAAATTTAGTGTAACATTTTTTCGTTACGCGCCATCTTTTTCTGTTACGCGCCATCTTTTTCTTCCACGCGTGATATTAGATAGATTATTATAGATTACATTATTAGATAAAGTTTAATAAAAGCCTTTTATTAAACTTTATCTAATTTGACTTTATTTAACCAATTTCTGTAAAGTTGCATATAGTAAATTATTTTTTGAAAAATAACGTCATAAAGAAGTTTCACTTCTTACGAGTGTACGCTAGTACACGCACACATTTTTTTTTTAAGAAGTGACAGCTAGTTGTTGCTCTCTAAATTGGAATAAGAATAACAGACATCTCAGAACGCACGTTACTTAAGTTTACTGCGTTTCAATCATTTCGATGACTCTATCCCCATAGCATGTGAAAATATTTCACCCCCTTTTAGTAATTCCACTGTCTACTGTTTGTAGTTTTTTACAGCTGCGCGCGTTGCTACGCGATTACAAAAAAAAAAACACTAGAAACCTTCGCGAGATCATGAACAACTTTGCTAAAGATCAATGAACAAATGAATAGTTTACGATTCTATAGAGGACATACAGACAAACAATCATTTTTATAAAGAAGATATTTTAATATACTCCCGCGTCTCCGCCCGCTTTGTTCACGTTTACCAGGATAGCGTAATGTACATTAGTATCATGGTAATAAGAATCCTATGTGTTAATCAGTATATATACTACCAGTGTGCCGAATTTCAGCGAAATCCGACTAGTACTTTTTGAGTAAATGATTAACAAACACACATGCATATACCCTTACAAACATTTGTATTTCACGATATAGTATAAAACAAAGGTCCTTCTCGTCTGTCTGTCCTGTCTGTCCCTATGTATGTTTACATCTTTAAAACTACGCTATGAATTGTAATGTAGTTTTTTATATAGAATGATTCAAGAGGAAGGTTTTTATGTATAATACATGCTTAATATAGTGGAGGAACACTGATAATTTTAGATTTTCCAATGTGATGTCATACTTTTAGGCAGAACGAAGTTAGCCGGGTCAACTAGTAAAATATAAATGGGATTATGCTACACATAGTAAAAAAAAGATGGCGCGTAACAGAAAAAGATGGCGCGTAACGAAAAAATGTTACACTAAATTTTTTTCCAACCCCGATAAAGAAGTTTCACTTCAAATGGAAACCCAAAACTCAGTATTCGTAATTTATTTAAAGTATTTTCAAATTATAAATAGTTATTTATTATATGTTCTTACTTATCCTAGAATATACGCTGCCTACCTAAAACATTTTTAATGAGTGAACGCTCATATTTTGCGTAAAAATGAGGTCGCTTAACTTTGAAGAAGTTTTTCTTGCGAAGAACAAAGAGACGCTACGTTTTAATACGCAAGGATCTGTCACTGTCGTGGAGGCGGTATGAATATGAGAGATATAAAGTGGAAATATTTTTAAACTAAACATGAAAGTAACTAAAATATGGTATACTAGGTTATTCCGGCGTGTCCCTGTAGTTCCGGGACCAGAATAGGACTACGATACCCTCTGCCTGGCGTAAGAGGCAACTAAAAGAGGCTTCCGGGGTTGCGGGCGGGAAGAGTGGGAGCTCGAACCGTCTGGCCAAGTGACCCCGGGAAGGACGGTGGCATGTGTGGTTGCATGCTGCCGTAAAAACCAGTAAGTGCGGTGAGCAGTTCACGCCCACCAGGGAAGAGCCCGATGGGGCACACGCTGAGGACACCGGCGGCGGTCAATCGGAGTTCCCGGAGTCCTCTTCGCAGCGTCGAGGTCGGCCACCGGGGGGGTTTTGGCGCGGTAAGAATCCCAAATAACCCGCGTCGCTCCCACGAGGTCGGCATCGAAATCCGACAAGAAGATTTTGCGTGAAAGAGTAACAAACAAAAAACCATTTCACAAACTTTATAATAATAATAAGGTCAATGCTATAAGTTTTGTTAAAAAAAAACAAATTGCTTACGTAAAAATGCTAATCAACAGAAAATCGCGAAAAAGAATCAACTCTAAGAGAATGTCAAGGTGGTAAAACCAGTGTAGTTCGACCAGGGAAGTACCACAGCCAGACCTACTTCTAGCGTGAAGCAGTTCTTGCGTGTCGATAGAAGGGTGTGGTTGCCGGCACACTTTCACATGAGGCGACCATCGTAGTCCTCAGGAGTAGCAACGCATCTGTGATTGACTTCAGATGGAACCCATGTTCTGTATGTAGTGGGTCACAGATGTCCATGGGCGACAGTGATCACTTACCATCAGGTGGACTGCATGCTCGTTTGCTACTTCAGTCTGATAAAAAAACCTGTGCCCTTAGTATAAGTTTAGGTATTACGTTTATTAAAACTCAGTTACATCTACGTTTTCACCCATACATCGTATGTATATCACACATTTACGTTTTAATTTCCAGCCATAACTTGCAATGTTTTTTTAATGATAATGGAAAAAAGGAACAATGTTTGTTTCGAGGAATCATAATACTCATACATATTAAGGACACCGCACGTCACAGCAAGATCTGTCAGTCAGCAAACAGCAAAAGTGCTGGCCCGACCTAATGTAAACAGACCCTAATAGCTGACACAGTTATAAATAAACAATCTAGGTTCAACAGTCATCGGGTTTCACTATTTCCTAATCAATTTCATAATTCAGTAAAACAAGTGTTTGATTAAGCAATTTTAACTTTCTAATCCATATACAACAAACTACTAAAATATATGTTAAGTTATGGAACTAATTTTACCTAAATACGTGCTTTTAAATAAATGTTTGGAATTTTTTATTGTTTTTTTTATTGTGTTGAAGGCATTTGAAGTTGGTTTAAAATAAAATAACAGTAAGCGACAACCTAACTTACCACGATTTAGTTCTAAATTTCTTACCATTGGATTCCTTATTTATTTTTTGCTATAATAATATTGTGCTTTAACCTGTTTCAAATGATTAAGAAAGAATTTTAATAATATTATTCATTTTATTTGTTTTATAATTTAATTTAAGACACCTGCAACTATGGTATCATATAATTTATAAAATCATCCAAATTATAGCCGGATTATAAAATACTATAAAGCTTCGATTAGGGTGGGATACGGACAATCTTGCCACCTCCAGGGAATAAGTACCACCCCGTCTGGATTGCAGACAGTGCTTGAAAATTTTTAATAAATCGAGACTATCGAATGTTTTTTAACCTTATTGATATCGTCGAGTTAAATATCGATTTTGCGCAGGTTACGCATCACTATATAAACCTGTCAAATAACGTTTTTTTTTAATATTGCATAACAATCTTGACTTCTTGTTTTTCAGCCCAACTTTATTTACTTTATTCAATATTCAAATGTCCTTGACATCATAAACTATAAACCCAATGCGGTGTTTAATAATTTATCTGTTATTAATCAACATGGCGGCTCTTAATGATAAATAAAGTATTCCCAGTGTCCGCGTCTCGCGTGTCGCATTTCAACATGTGGGTGTCATATGAGTGGCATACCCTTGACGATGCCACAAACCGCGATACAATACACCAGTGAGAATGGACAAAAAATGCTGTATTTTAAAAACAAAATTCAGTTAATTTTTTATCAAACCATAGGACGGACTTAAATATAGAATGATGGAGGCTTACTACTTTGGTATTATTTTAATAGTTTATAAACGTGGGCCACTCTGTATCATTAATACTGTTAACTACTACTACTACTACTACTAAAAAGTACCCTTTATGTTAATTCAAGCAGTGTACCCCATATCTATTTCGGTATTCCTGTCTCTTTTGATATTAACGTATTTATTGACTTGCTTGCGTTATGATTTTTGGGAAATGAAAAATTCATTTTTAATCATTGTTTTCACGGCCTTGGCTTCTTGTCTTTCAGCATTACTTTTGACATTAGTGGTCCAAAAGACAGACTGCAAAACTATCCATAAACAAAATGTCACATGGACGATGTGTTGATAAACGAGGGCCGTTCCATATTCTAAATACGAAGAATCACCACCCACACAACAATTAGGTAGAAAGCCAGACGTTATTGAGGCAAGTGACTGAATACTTATTTAACTGAAATTAATCTATCTCCGGGAATAAGGCGGCCCACTCACGCCCACGTGTCCGAACAATCGTGTCAGCGTTACTTCATAATTCATGCCGTGAATAGCACTTGATCGGTCTTGTTAATGAAAGATAGTATTAAAATATTTAGGTTGAACACTTATTTTAATAAGAAACTTTCGACTGTATTTTTATACACATTTTTGTAATTGCAGGGATAATGTTCGAGGAATAAGGCGGCCCACTCACGACTCACGCCCACATGCCCGAACAATCGTGTCATAATTCATACAAAAAGCACTTTATCGGTTTTGTTAATGAAAGATACACTTAAGTTTAAATTTAAGCTTGACCTATTTTAACAAGAAACTTAGTGGCTGTTTTTTCATACAATAAGATTATATTTTAATGCTTAAAGGTACAACGAGTATGTCTCGACCGTGGAACTACCACCACTTTTTCAAATAATCTGATTCAAACAGAAATAATACATAACACAATAACGTGCTGCAAGCAATGCAGTAATTAAGTCATGGGTGTATCTATCTAATGTTTACCTTAACTAGTTTTTATTTGATACACACAAGTCACATGTTATAACCCGTCAAGCCGTGTGAGCTGTAGATCGTGTCAAAGCAAATGTACTTACATATAAACAAACATAAATACACACAAACACAGACATACATACATACGCTCTAAAAACATCACCCTAACGTCGCAGTCAGATAAAACCAAAGGACGATTACATAATGGAGTGCTGAAGTTTTAATCCTGAAACGTTCAGATATCGATCGCGGTCGTCATTAGCGACTGATGGAGTTCAACCCCCTCAATCACCGATCTGTCTGTCTATAGATGTTACTTGTTTTAATTAAGAATGTAGTCTAAAGTGGAGGTTTTTATCCGTTTCTTTCATGTTCCAATCAGCCATGCCGTTTGTGATGAAACGCGTGTCAAAAAAGGGACGCGCTACAGCACAAACGCAATACATACAAACATACTCACTTACGTACACACACATATCGAAACCCTAGATGAAAACCCCACTAAATCAGAAATTATACAAGAATGTAGTTCAAAGTGGAAGGTTTTATTAGTTTCTTCGATGTTACAAACAGCCAAGAAGTTTTGTGATGAAGAGTGTGCCAAGGAAATGGACCCGTTACAACACAACACAACACAAACGCACTACATACATAAATATATAGCCGTATACACACACACATAAAAAAGTGCGACACTCGGGGACTGCCGAGGTAAAGCTATTGCATAGCATTTTTTATCAACATGCAATTTATTTTTTTATTTATTTAAGCAGTTTTTTTTCTTTGATATTAATTCAAGTTTTTTTCTTCGATAGTATATACCTTCTCATAAACAGCTGCTTACATATTCGTCCGATATCCGGACACCTCGTCTCGATCAGTGTTAACTTCGTACTGTCCTACATACATACACGTTAAGCGAACGCTCAGCGGCGCCACATGGTAGGCGGAGTTAGGGGTGTTAGGTTTTTTTCGTTCCGGAATTTCTCAATTCGGTCGCCGCGCTCAAAGCGATAAAACCTATGCAATAGCTTAAAAACTTCATACGCTATGAAAGCACACCTCGGCTGGCGCTATATGGTAGGCGAAGTGGGGGTGTTAGGTTTTTTCGTTACGGAATATCTTGATTCAGTCGCCGCGCTCAAAGCGATAAAACTTATGCAATAGCTTAAAAACATACCCTATGCAAACAAAGCAAACCCCCGGATGCAGTAGTCGGGTAAAAATGGAGACCAATTAAATAAATGAATGCTGAAGTTTTAATCCTGAGCCGTTCAGCTATCGATCGCGGTCGTCATTAGCGACCGATGGGGTTCAACCCCCTACATACACGTTAAGCGAACGCTCAGCGGCGCTACGTGGTAGGCGGAGTGGGGAGTGTTAGGTTTTTCTCGTTACGGAATATCTTGGTTCGGTCGCCGCGCTCAAAGCCCGCGATAAAACCTATGCTTAAAAACATCATACGCTATGAAAACACTCCTCGGCTGGCGCTATATGGTAGGCGAAGTGGGGGTGTTAGGTTTTTTCGTTACGGAATTTCTTGATTCGGTCGCCGCGCTCAAAGCGATAAAACTTATGCAATAGGTTAAAAACATACGCTATGCAAACAAACAAACAAACAAACAAACAAACAAACGTCGGCGCCCTCCGCTGCTAGTTGTACCGACAGCCAGGACCAACCTTTTAGCTAAGGCACCTTTCACCCAAGCTCTCTCTACACTCAATCAGGTACATGGAAAACTAGATGTCAATTCATGTAGCTTGAGTGAATTCGCAAAAGTTGTTTTTAATATTTTATGTTACAATAAATTATACCTAGTTATATTTAATATTAATAGAAAATAATGTTAACCTTTTAAAAAAATGAATAATTGTCTACGAATAGTATTGGGTGCTACCTGTAATGATAGACGTAAGTCTGAATAAATAAATAAATAAAGCAAACCCCCGGATGCAGGAGTCGGGTAAAAATGGAGACCAATTAAATAAATGAATGCTGAAGTTTTAATCCTGAGCCGTTCAGCTATCGATCGCGGTCGTCATTAGCGACCGATGGGGTTCAACCCCCTCAATCACCGATCTGTCTGTCTATAGATGTTACTTTTTTAATGAATAATGTACTTCGAAATGACGGCTTCTCCATCGCTATCACTACATAGTATAACAAAGTCGCTTTCCGCTGTCTGTCGCTATGTATGCTTAGATCTTTAAAAGTACGTTACGGATTTTAATGCAGTTTTTTTAATAGATACAGTGATTCAAGAGGAAGGTTTTTATGTAATATAGTGGAGGAACACTGATAATTTTATATTTGTAACTCTTAAGCAGAACGAAGTTCGCCGTGTCAACTAGTGTTTTATAAAAAGTAGTAGTAAAGTACAAGGTAATGTTGACCATGGAGTAAGGAAATGTGAATCAAATTGCTAACTAATTGTGAAGTCAATCACAGATGCGTTGCTACTCCCGACCGCTAAGATGATCGCCTCATATAAAAGTGAGACGGAAACCACACCCGTCTACCGAAACGCAAGAACTTTTTCACACTAGAAAAAGACCGTGGTACCTCCACGGTCGAATCATAACTTTTTTTTTGTTTTTTATCAGAGTGAAGTAGCAAACGAGCATGCAGTCTACCTGATTGTAATTGGTCACTGCCGCTCATGAACATCTGTAATCAACTGCATACATAACATTGATTCTATCTGAAGACAATCACAGATGCGTTGCTATGCCGAGTATTTTAATGGTCGCTTCATAAAAGTGTGCCGGCAACCACACCCTTCCATCGAAACGCAAGAAATGCTTCACACTAGAAATAGGTGTGGCGGTGGTACCATACCACCATACAGAGGACGGATCTTAACTGAGGTTGATAAGACATCCGTAGACAGTGGTGGCTTACGAGATGAAGGGCGTGTTTGTTTTGCTATATCAATTCTCTAAAAAAATGGTTAAACAAATGCGATTTACAAAACCGGCATGCACGCTGCAGTGACAAGGCTTACATAAGTGAAAGTTTAATAAACGGTAACTGCTTGGAATGGGTATATTTATACTAAAATGTGTGATTTACTGCGACATTTAGATATCATAAAGTCTCTGGCGTTCAGTGACGTTATCTTTTTGCAGTTGTCTGACCACGAAAGCGTATAATACAAGCAACTTTATGAACAAACTGTGTGGCGTATCGCTTAAGTCTATTTAAAATAAGGAAAGCTATAGATCATTACTTCGAAAGCATGGCGATTTTTGGAAAACTTTACCTACCTTTTTTTATTTTTTTTTTGTTCTCGAGAGGGACACCTTCAAAAGGTACCCGACGCCGTGGGAGCGACGCAGGGTTATGTGGGATTTTTACCGCACTAAAACCCCCCCGGTGGCCGTCCTCGGCGCTATAAAGAGGACTCCGGGTACCTACTCGGTCCGACCGCAACCGGAATCCTCTGAGCGCGGTGCCCCATCGGGCTCCTCCCAGATGGGTGGCTGGGCTCACCGCTCCGTCTAGTCTTTACGACGATATGCGACCACGTATACCGCCGTCCTTCCCGGGATCGCCTGATCGAATGGTTCGAGCTCCCACTCTAGCCGCCTGCAACCCCGGAAGCCCCTTTTAGTCGCCTCTTACGACAGGCAGGGGATGCCGTAGCCCTATTCTAATCCCGGAAATACAGGGTCGAGGCGCCGTTGCCGGTGGCCGCGGCGGATCCTTCTCCGAGAGAAAGAAAAACCTACCTACCAAACCTAACCTAACCTACATATAGATTAAACATAGAATACACGTGGCGCCACCTCTACACAAAAAATCATATTAACAAAAGTTTTGTCCGTTGTAGGATGTTGGTATTTAGTCTTTTCCTACCCCCTCTGCAGCAAAGGGAAGGAATTTTTTTTATACATCTTTAGCGCGTGAAAAATGATGGGAGTGAAATTTTAAGATTCATTTCACAAAAGTCACAGAATGAAGTTGAAATGAAAATAAGAATGAGAATGAGACTAAGAATAAGACTGAGAATGAGAATGAGAATGAAAATGCTATGCAATAGCTTTACCGCGGTCCCCTAGTGTCGCAGGTTTTTTTTTGAAGTTATACTTCTTTAGTCGCGTTAATAAAATGAGAATAAGAATAATAGAGAAAGATATTTTTTAAAAAGATTTTTATTTTGTTACCCCGAAGAAGTATAACTTCTAACTCGTGTACATAAGTACACACACACACTTTTTGAGCTTATAGATGTATTTTATCTAATCCATGGGTTTGATCTACAGCTCAAAGTCAAACAGAAAAATATGAGTATATGATTTTGAAGTGAAACTTCTTTATCGGGGTTGGAAAAAAAATTAGTGTAATATTTTTTCGTTACGCGCCATCTTTTTCTGTTACGCGCCATCTCGTTTTTTCGTTACGCGCCATTTTTTTCTGTTACGCGCCATCTTTTTTTTCCGTTACGCGCCATCTTTTTCTTATCCCTACCACGCGTGATATTAGATAGATTATTATAGATTAGATTATTAGATAAAGTTTAATAAAAGCCTTTTATTAAACTTTAACCAATTTAACTTTATTTAACCAATTTCTGTAAAGTTGCATAGAGTAAATTATTTTTTGAAAAAAAAACGTCATACTTAAAGAAGTACGCTAGTACACGCACACATTTTTTTTTATAATAACGTCTTTAAATTTCATATTATTTGTTTAACGCGGCAAATGAAATTAAAACTCATAACTTGTTTTAAAAGAGTAATTTTGCTCGCTTAAGCAATATCCACACTATTATTGTAAATTTTATTACAATTATATGAGATTGTTAGGCTATAACTATAAAATATAAATAAACATTGCACACGTACCTAATACTATTTGACATCAGGCGCCTGCATTGTGTACTGAGTTAATAAATTTACTGTTATCAATGTCGGAAATAATTAACTATCAATTGCTTATTTATGACAAAATTTATTTATGATGCCGTCATTATTTAAATCAATAACAAATACTGAACATTGTTTTCCTCCCAGTTAGATCTTTTGGCGTCTTTAACTATATTTACTTTTTGACTCCTAAATATGTGTCTGCAAATTGGCGATCAGAAAAAAAGTCGACGAATATAAATGTTTTGCCGCTTCTTAAATGTGGTACTCGAGATGCTTCGCCCCCTTGCGAAGCCACGCTAGGACACTGACAAACAAGCGACCCCGGGTAGGACGACGGCATGTGTGGCCGCACGCCGTCGTAAACACCAGGAGGCGCAGTAAGTACAAATGCTCACTGGGAAGAGCCCGAATGGGGCATCGATCGGAGGATTCCGGTTGTGTTCCACTGGAGATCCCGGAGTCCTCCACGCAGCGCTGAGGATAGCCAATGGGGTGGTTTTAGTGAGGTAAAAATTCCACATAACCCGGCGTTGCTTCCAGGGCGTCTGGTACCTTTTGAACGTTTTCCCCTCGAAAACAAAAAGACACGGACAAACACAAATCCTCACAAACTTTGGCATTTATAATGTTAATAAAATAAGTGTAAATAAAGTTGTTCAAAAAATGCAGGGAAATTGAATTGCATCACAATGTATAATCAAATTATTACAATTCCAGCAAGTTACTAAAGGTACGTTGAGATCAAATGTCTTGTGGAGACTACATCGCCTCTCAAATAGAAATCATTTATTGTTACACAACTTGAGTAAGTTAAAACTTTGCGCTTAAGCCTGTTTCTGCAAAGTAATGGCATCTACTTGTCATGGAGCTCAATTTACGATATAGGTACTTTCATATTTCATAAGTTTACTTTTTTATGTATATCTTTGAGCCATATTTATAAACATTTATAATATAACGATTATGAAAGAAAATCCTAGCAATGCAATCCTAGCTGGCTATAGCCACAACCTGAAAGAAAATTCTAAAACCTTTTGTTAAAAATGGCACTATGAAAAGAACGGCGTAGGCCATTACGAAATGATCTTTGAAAACGAAACTATCGGCCATTTGCATTATAATGGCGCGAAAACAAAAAGAACGCCTTCAATAAAGGCCGCAGTTTTAAACTTTCAGAACGAAATCCAGCCAGCATGAAAATGTGAATTACGAAAGTGCCTCTTTACGGAAAAATAAAATGGCTGATTTTTTTAAAGAACCCTCGTGAATTTCGCTGCATATTATTCGTAATTCACATAACGACAAGTTTTAAACGTAGATTTCAAACTTTGTAAGTTAAATTATTAAGTCAAGTGCAGCTAAAGAACCGAGAAGGGCCAATTTGAATTTCAAATTCAAATTGTTTAGTATTTCCCTGGCAGACTAGAAAAGATCATGAGCCTTTTCTTACATATACGTCGAAGAAGAAAAACGGCTGCATAAAAACCCGCGACGACTTTAGGGCATTGTACATTTCGGTTTCTTTAAAAAAATATCTTGACTGATTGACTTAAAATGCGATACTTGTCGAAAGTTGTAAAATTAAGCCATTTTACAACTTTTTTTCAGTGTCGAAGTAGCAAACAACTATACAGTTGGTGGGCTACTTTTTTAATGTGGAAAATATTTTATTCCCACGGAACAATCGATACATCGATTTTTTTAACGCGGGCGAAGCTGCGGGATTCAGCTAGGAAAAAATAAATCTTTTGAATCAATTCCTTTGTAATTAAAAATGCTAAAACACTGCATTTATATCAAATCCTTTTGATCCACTGCTATAAATATATTTCCAACATGAAGTTATCAAGCAAGAACGAAACAAAGACGCTCCGGTCACTGACCTAGCATGTAGCGCGGTAACTTGCTATCGAGATGTAGATGTGCACTATGCCCGTTTTGTCAACGTATCTCTACTCGACTGCGTTAGAAGGAGGGTATTTTCGAACGTATGTATGCTTGTATGTTTGTACGTATACCCGTTTCTTAGACCAGAACCGCTTGACGGATTGAAACATCATATATCTTTTGAATCGACTCAGTTTTCAGAGTGAGAAAGACTATATAACTAACTAGTTGACGCGGTAAACTTCGTTCCGCCTAAAAGTCAAAAATCAAAAATTATCAGTGTCCCTCCAATATATTTCGCACACCTATTTCTAGCGTGAAGCATTTCTTGCGTTTCGATAGAAGGGCGTGGATGCCGGCACACTTTCACACGAGGCGACCATCATAGTCCTCGGGAGTAGCAACGCATCTGTGATTGACTTCAGATGGCACCCATGTTCGGTATGAAGTTGATTACAGATGTCCATGGGCGGCAGGGACCACTTAGCATCAGATTGACTGCATGCTCGTTTGTTACTTCAGCCAGATAAAAAAATATACTATGCATGTATTATACATAAAAACCTTCCTCTTGAATCAATCTATTTATTAAAAAAAACTACATTAAAATCCGCTGCGTAGTTTTAAAGATCTAAGCATACATAGGGACAGAGAGCGGGAAGAGACTGTTTTATACTATGTAGTGATAAACATGTCTGCGCTCAGATAAAAAGAGGGAACGGAAGGGACTATTTTTTAATTATATTTCTAATTATATAGCAATATGGGTCAAATGAAAGCTAGTTAATAGACCAGTCCAAAAAATATAACCTTATAACAATTTCGTGTTACTATTTCGACGCAATTTCCGAAACGCGTTGAATTAAATAAATGATTATTTAAATGAAAACAAACGCCTGCTTAAAAACAGTAAAAAAAATAGTGAAATCAATCGCTTATAAGCAGTCGAGTTTTTTGTTTTAATAATTCAACAATGTTACTTGTTAGGTACAGTCAGCAGCATATAGTTAGTGGCGTTCAAAGTGTCCATATTGTTAGATACAATCAAAGTGTTCAATAATATCGGCACAACCTACGTGTTCTAATTGTTCGCAACATCTTAAACTTCCAAATGACAGAACATTCATAAATTCATAATGAACCACTCAAATTGTCACAATTTCAGCATCTGTTACGACACCAGCGGTAACCTAGCAACGAGACTGTTCGTAAATATAGGTACATTTTATAATATTATACCTTATGTTGCGGATATAAGGTTCCTGATCACTTACGGTATAGGACATGTTAACAATGACTCTTCTCTTCTCTCTTTTTTATAGTAACAACTATCCTTTTCATATCTTGCAATGACGTCATTGACTGTCAAAGTCATAGAATCGGTCTAGGGGAACAAGAGGCATGATAAGACAAGACGAGAGGACGGACGAGTAAGACGGGTCATGCACACATACCGGAAACGAAACGCTTTTGCGAGATGTTGCTGCAGCCCATCAGAACCTGCTTTCAAACAATACTCAATGGACCATGACAGTTGATTTACGATCAAATTTAGTTTAAATGCATAATTGATGTAATATTTTTTTATCCTTAATAACTACAGAAACAAGCAAGAAATAGTATTGAATTGATGATTATGTTCTCCTTTATTTTACGTTTTCCTTGAAGTTGATGGGCAATTTTAACACTGCTTTAGTCTTACCGTTATTTCATATTTTCTTTTAACATAGTAATTGGGGCAAAATGCGTAAATGTCACGGGGCATAATGGCATACACCATTATATTGCATTCTAATAATTCCATCGACAGAGTTAGTATCTCATCCGTGCTCAATTGCGTCAAGTGTTGTTAATGTTCTGTATATGGAAACATACACATATATTGCACCTGAAATACTTACCACGTCAAGTTCTACAAACCTACCCTCGTCAAGAAAAAGAAGGCCTAAGTGGGTTCATAACACACTTGAAAAAGAACAAGTTCAATCGATTGAGTCTTCTTCCTGTTCTCTCCGGAAATCAACGTTTGCCAGTGACACTATCTGATGCTGATTCACCACAACAACATTGTTCACAATTATTTGACGTACAAAAAAGAAGTTCCTCAGAAATTCGTTTTCACATACGAGCTTAAAGTTATTCGATCGTTACTAGCAAGGATGTTCAAAGGGTTTCAAAGGATGTATATTAAAAAAAAAATAAAGACTGATGTATATTTCACAAACAATATATTTTAGCTAAAATATAATAGTTTTTCTGTAACCTCTACGGTTTTCTCATTTTTAAACTGATGAAAAGTATGTTCATTAAATTTTAAAACCCTAAATGAGATAAACATATGTCAATATTATCATTGCTCGCACAGTAAGTGATCCTTACAACATATTCGCAAACAATCTCGTTGTATTATATTTACAAACAGTCTCGTTGCTAGGTTACCACTGACGCCGGAACATTTGTGACAATTTGGGTGGTATTAACATTATGAGTTTATGAACGTCCTGACATTTGGGAGTTTAAGATGTTGTCAACAATTAGAACACGTAGGTTGTGCCGATATTATTGAACACTTTGATTGTATCTAACAATATGGACACTTTGAACGCCACTAACTATATGCTGCTGACTGTACTCCTGAAAAAAGGTTCTTTAGGAATATTTTGTCGTAAACGTTTGACGTATTGGACTTAATTAAAATTATCAAACAAAAAAACGCTTTTTACACTCATTCTCCTAGATTAGACTTTCTCCTATGTCCAGGGTACCATGGACACACGAAGACGAATACAAACACCCAAACCTATATCAAGAATCTAAATTCATAATTCAGATAATAGGCATGAATCGAACCGGGAACTCACCGAGTGCCAGGCCGGTAATCCCGCCACGCCGCCATTCTCGTATACAACAAGACATTGTAAAATCGTTAAATGGGTGTAAAATAGGAATAGGTGCAAGTGCATTGACCGTTACAAATTGGCGGCACGAGCCACTAACACGGACCGAAATCGAATTATCGGAACACTTCGGAACACTTAATTTCCATTAGCTGTTCGCATGCTATGACGAATTTGCACGTAAGTACTGAAAGGTCAAAAGTACGTACAAAACGTACGCACCTACGTTGAAATAAAGTTCGTACTATATTTCAAAACTAGCTTGTTCATGCGGCTTCGTGCGCTCGTGTTTGTTTCCATGATAAAAATAATCCTATGTGGCACTGATAAAGTAAACTAAATATTTGTGTGTCTTTAATCGACATCCAATGTGTAGTTTTTGTGTAAAACATTAACAAACATACGTACAGCCTTAAAAACTTTCTATATTATTAGTAAGATACCCGAAATTGTTTAACCACATAATTATTTTACTAACATCGTTTTGGGACCCCAGGGGTCTGAAATAACTATCTATATCAGTTTTATCTGAAGTCAATCATAGATACGTTGCTACTCGCGAGGACTATGATGGCCGCCTCATACCAACCGCACCCTTCCATTGAAACGCAAGAAATTTTAGCTATTGGAGTTAAACTTGAAATTAATAATAACGTAGTCTATCGTTTAATTAAGGAACTAAACGAATACGAAGATTTCAAGCCAGAAGAGAACAAACATGATATATAATGTTTGTTCTCTTCTGGCTTGAAATCTTATATTTAATTTTATAAATAACCTGCCCTTAAATAAAAAACACCGTAAAATACAAACACAATTTAGTTATTTCAAAATGCAATTTGGAATTAAGGATCCCACCATGCGATGTTGATAATGGTAACTCTGAATATGGATGGCATGGCAATACACGTTTTAAAGATGGCGCACCTTTTGTTTCTATAGGCTGTACTGCTTTGTGATGGAACAATAGAAGCTGGAGATGAGTAGGGCTAATACTGTCTCCTGTATGTTTTATAAATGACTAGTTGAATCCCGCAGCTTCGCCTGCGTTAACAAAAATCGACTGTCCCGTGGGAATAAGATATTTTCCCATAGTAAAAAGTAGCCTTTATGTTAAATCAGAGTATCAGCTCCCTACCAAATTTTATGAAAATCGCTCCAGCCGTTTAGACGTGAAGAAGCAACAAACATACACACTCACAAACTTTCGCCTTTATATTATTAGTATTGTAGCAGCAAACAAGCGTGCTATTTAAATATTGTAGTTACAAACAAGCAATGCACAAAGCAGTGATAGCCTAATGGTTGAAACTTGCCCCTTGATCGGGAGGTCCATGGTTCATATCTCAGGCAATCACCACAGATTTTTCTAAAATTATGTGCGTATTAGAAATTTATTATCACTGCTTTTCGTTGAAAAAATATCGTGAGAAAACCTACACACCCGAGAGTTCTGCATAACAAAAGTTCTCGGAGGTATGTGAACTCCACCAATTCGTACTTGGCCAGCGCGGTGGACTATGGCCTAAAACTCTCTCATTCTGTATAGGCCTACGGGGGCACTTACAAATTGTCTGTTACATTTTTTCGTACACTACCACCGGATCGGAATACGACCTCAACACGAATGGTTTAACGACACAAGCATGCAGTCCACCTGACGAAAACAGGTCACTGCCGTTTATGGACATGGATTTTCCTATTCTTAATAACCCATTATATACAAAAATATATATTGCTACACAAATAAGATCTTGCAGGTGTTACAGAAAAATAACAATAAATATTATGACACAAACAAGATCTATAGTTATGTTGTAATAGGCTATTACACAACGTTATGAAGTATTTAAATTGTTTATTATTCAATTAACTAGCATCGGAACGTAGTAGGCACACACTTCTAAAATGAAGCAAATAAACCTTTTTTAACTTTTACGAGTGCGTTCAAAATAACTTGAAAATTATTACAATTTATTTGAATTACATAAATATTGGTGCTACTTTAGACAACATGAAGTTTAGTTTTTAACCGACTTCCCAAAGGAAAGAGGTTATCTATTCGTCACGTATATTTTTTTTTTTTTTTTTTTTTTTTTTTTTTTTTTTTATGTATGTTCGGGCGAAATGGCTAGAAATCGTCGACCTACCGACACGATTCATACGACATTGTATGCGGCTAGTTTCACAGGCAGTCCCATATTGAGGAAAATGAAAACCTTCCGGCGGTTTTCCCGGAAAATTGGAAAATGTCGGTTTCTTAAAATCTTGAATAACTTGGGTGTTTCTAAACCGATTTCCATTTTCTTTCTTTCATTTGATAGGAAATTTTGTCACGCAACTTTTTCTCTTGGACATGGGTATGCTGTGATGCTTAACTCTTTGAGTTATTGGGTGGAAACCACCACCACTCCTCAAGTTTTTTAGATAATTTGAGATAACTCGGCTTCTGCCGAATCGATTCTTATGAAACTTGGAATATGTATTATATATCTATGCTTATATAGGTTGACAAAAAATTTGACCTTCAACTCTTCGATCCTGATGATGCAGGGTTACAGCTATCCTAAACTATAACATTAGCTATTTGGTGCTTACATATATGTAACAAGACTACTAAGCAAAGACATGTGATGAAAAATTTGACCTTCAACTCCTCAATCCTGATGATGCAGGGGTGCCTCAAGCCTAAACCATAGGGGTTGACCATTTGGTGCTTATGGATGTGTAATAACAATACTAAGCATAGACATATGACAAAAAAATTGACCTTCAACTCCTCAACCCTGATGATGCAGGGTGCTGTAAGCCCAAGCCGTAGGTGATGGCCATTTGGTGCTTACAGATATATAATAAGATAGCAAGGCAAAGATGTACGATAACAAATTTGACCTTCAACTCCTCAACCCTGATGATGCAGGGGTACTGCAGGCTTAAACCATAAACGTTAGACAATTGTTGCTCACGGATTTGTAATAACATTGCTAAGCAAAGGTATACGACGAAAAATTGGACCTTCAACTCCTCGATCCTGATGATGCAGGGGTATTGAATGCCTAAGCCATAAAACTTAGCTATTTCATCCTTCCGCATTCAAAATGATATTTAAAAAATGAAAGGTAGAACATTAGAAAAATGGTTGTATACGGTGGAAAATTGGACCTTCAACTCCTCAATCCTTATGATGCTGGGGTGCTTCAAGCTTAAACTATAGGCGTTGGCTACATGATCGCTACGTATATCTGATAAGATTACTAAGCAAAGATAAAAGATGAAAAATTTGACCTTCAACTCCTCAACTCTGATGATGCAGGGGTACTTCAAGCTTAAACCATAGATATTGGCCATTTGATGCTTATGGGTATGTAATATATTTACAAAGTAAAGACGTATAATATTAAAATCGACCTTCAACTCCTCAACCCTCATGATGCAGGGTACTGCAAGCCCAAGCCATAGAAGTTGGCCATCTGTTACTTACGTGTATGTAATGAGATTACTACGAAAAGATATGGCATGAAAAATTTGACCTTCAACTCCTCAACCCTGATAATGCTGGGGTCCTTCAAGCCTAAACCATAGGCGTTGGCCATATGGTGCTTACGTATATGTAATGAGATTACTAGGCAAAGATATAACATGGTAGTTTTGACCTTCAACTCTTCAGCCTTGATGATGCACGGGTACTTCAGGCTTAAAGCATAGGCGTTGGCCATTTGATACTTATGGAATTGTAATATATTAACAAAGCAAAGACGTATGATAAGAAAATTGACCTTTAACTCCTCGACCCTTATGATGCAGGGTACTGTAAGCTAAGCCCAAGCCATAGAAGTTGGCTATTTAGTGTTTAAGGATTTATTGAAGAAATGCTAAGAAGAGATGACTTATGAAAACCGTTATCTTTAACTGGGCTTTTATTCAGTGGTACTGCCTATCTAACACACAGGTGATAGTAATATGGCCCTTATGAATATATTAGGAGTTCCATAAACAGAGGCAACGATTAATAAAGTTACCTTCACCTCTTTAACCCTAATAATATAGGTATACAGCCTGCCTAAAGTATGTGTGTTTGGTAATTATTGTTCGCAATACAAACAATGAGTTCCGGAAAGGACATAATTATGATCACAAATTCCTCTTTGAATACAATTACCTGGACGATGCAGGAGTACTGCCAACCTTTTTACATAGGATGGGTTAGGTTAGGTTGGAACTTAAAAGAAAATATAGAAACTAAGCGAGCAGGGCGCGGCAGCGCCCTGCGAGCGGTTGCGCTCAGTTCACATGCACTGTGACAGTAATGTAAGATATCGCTTAGGCTTTTGTTTGACTTGTCATTTAAGGTTGATTTTAAATTACCGTTTCCATTTATGTATGCACTATGCAGTCTTATGGATACTATGTATTACACGGTCTCGTATAACTGATCGAAGTGTCTAGTCGTCCCGTAATCGGATGAATAAAATAAATTAATCGTCCGCTAAACGGTAAATTCGTAATAAAAATGGTCTGTATATTTACCATACTTATTATCCTCGTAATAAAAAACGTATTGAAACTGGTGAGTTAAATCATATTACTGAAATTAATAAATTGTGTAAAGCTATGGGTACACCTGATGTAGTGAATAACGACCATGCTGCCCGTACTTAAATTGGTTTTGATGGTATTGGTTTTCCAACTAAGGATAGGTAGTAAAAATTATTTTTATCAGTATCAGTTGAATTATACTCTTAGTTATAAGGTTTATATTACTTTTTCTACTTTAAATATTGATAATTATAGGTCTATTCTTTAAATAAATGTTTACTCAGAAAAAGTTGTTTTATTCGGTTAGGTTAGGTTCGAACAGATTTTTCCAATTCAGAATCTAAGGGAGGGGGCGCGGTAGCGCCCCCGACCGGTTGTGTCAAAGAAGTCTATTTTTAGATGATGACGTCAGCACATAATTTTATTCATCCGAAAATCGGACGAATAATTAATTTTATTCATCCGGTTAGCGGACGACTAGTAACAGCCATAACTGATTTTATCGTCACTGAAAAGCGTGAAAAAAAAATTTTTAAACAAAAAATACAACCGACTTCCATGCCACATAAAAGTAAAAAATAATTTAAATACATGTTGGTTTAGAGCAAACACAGTACTTAGTACATAGTTCCGAAGTCGGCGCTCACCATATTTTGCTGGATCATGACGAAACTACATGTATCTTATATGAGCGCCGACTTCGGGACTATGTACTAAGTACTGTGTTTGCTCTAAACCAACATGTATTTAAATTATTTTTTACTTTTATGTGGCATGGAAGTCGGTTGTATTTTTTGTTTAAAAATTTTTTTAATTTAAACTACGGTCGAATTTCGACCGATGTGACAGGTGACTAGTATGATATTAATTACCATGGTAGAGATGATCGAAGCAAGCGACGCCACGGAAATAACCTAGTATAGTAAAAAACACATTGCATATCGTTGACACATAAACGGCGAACTTAATCCAGGTCATAGATTTTATTCAAGCCTAACTTCAGGGCTCTTGTAAGAGAATATCGCGGTCAAAAACCGGAAAATGTTTACCTTTGGCGACGCTCCAAGAATCTTGCTGTATGTCGAGAATGGGCTTAGTCGAATTTAACTTGAGATCAACGACTTATGAAGAATCTGTGAAGTTATCTAAAAGATAACTTTTAGGTAGCGATTTTTTTAACCTAATGATAAGGAAGACGAGGTTCAAATCTCAGGCGCGAACCACAGATTTTTCTAACATTATGTGCGTATTAGAAAAAATAATTACTGCTTTAAGGTGAAGAAAAACAGCGTGAGGAAACCTACACACCTGAGAATTCTTTAAAAAGAAAGTTCTCAAAAATGTGTCAAATCTACCAATTCTCACTTTGCCAGCCCTTTGGACTATGGCCTAAATCCCTCTCACTCTGAAAGAAGACGCGAGCCCAGTAGTGGGCCAATAAGCGGTTGTCGACAAAGGAGACCATGTTATGGACAGCGCTTTTTGCCACTTTCTTGAAGATCCCCACGTCATAGCGCTCCGGGAAGCTCCGCTACCTCAGGAGGCAGCACATTCCACATCTTGCACAGCGGGCACCGGCAGGAAAGAGCGTGCAAACCGATCCGTTACTCCGACTTATCCTGTTCTGCCTTACCGCACTCTTACCGCTTCTTCAAATAGTCAGTCTATCTATTCGAGAGGATTACCACTTTGAAAGTGGTAGAACCAGTGTAGTTCGACCGGGAAAACACCGCCGCCACACCTATTTCTAGTGTAAAACATTTCTAGAGTTTCGATGGAAGGGTGTGGTTGACGGCACACTTTCTCAAGAGGCGACCATCGTAGTCCTCGGAAGAAGCAACGCATCTTTGATTGACTTGAGATGGAACCCATGTTCTGTATGAAGTTGATTACAGATGTCCATGGGCGGCAGTGATCACTTACCATCAGGTGGACTGCATGCTCGTTAGCTACTTCAGTCAGATAAAAAAAAAATTACATACAAATGGTTTACCACCAAATAAATCAAACCCATGTAGCAATAGACTGATTGGTATCATACACTTTTCGTCATCCAATCTCAATATTGTCCAATGATCGAACGCCCTCGTAATTGTCTGACCGAACAGTAATTGTCTGTAATGACTAACCATCGTCACTTAAAATGTTCACCACGTAGCTGTAATTGATGGAATTGGGTATATCATGAGGAACCCGGAAATGTTAGCACCTGAAAGTCATGCTGGCCTATAGTCTTCTTTGATTGTGATGAAAAAGGACTAAAAGGATAGGAAGTAAAGGATAAATTTCGGGTTTGTGTACAAGAATGCCCGAAAGAAAAGTGCACGGACAAATTGTCATATTAACAAATAGTAACACAAAAATATGAGTACAGAATATTTTAAACATTAGATGTAATTCTTAATTAAGTTTATAACAAGAAATTTAAAAAATACTACTTATCTGAGAAATCAAGATGAATTTAAACGGTTACGTTGAGGATGAACTTCATTTTTTTTTTGTTGCAAATCTTATCGCCCAGTGGTCTAAATCTGACCATGTCGTAATTATATAACATTAAATCTTTTCCAAAAACAAATATAAAAGTATATTGGTTGACAAACAAAGTTAAGATGATATTCGACATCCGTTTCCCATTCTTATGTTCAATAGCCTATATACAGGCTGTCCCGAAATTCATCGTCAAGCGGGAACTAGGTGAAGTACCTGGCTATAGCAGTTCCAATAAAAGTAAGAAAAAATCTATAAAACTTTGATAAGAGACAACTGTCATATATCTGAAACTAGCAGACCCGCCGAAGTTCGTTCCGCCTACAAGTCAAAAGTCTAAAATTATCAGTGATCCTCCCCTATATTATGCATGTATTACATAAAAACCTTTCTCTTGAATTACTCTATCCATTAAAAAAACTGCATTAAAATCCGTAGCGTACTTTTCAAGATCTATGCATACATAGGGACAAACAGCGCGAAACGACTTTGTTTTATACTATGTAGTGATTGACGAAAGTTGACACCCTATGCCAAATCTTTCGGTGCTATCAAAACAATTTTCAGTAATTGGATGGCATTTTTTATACATATCTATGCATATGGTTACTAGTCACTTCATACAAAACCGGACTTTATCCGCAACACGGCCATGCCCCACTTGCGTGATACCTATTTGACATTTAGTGTATGGTTCGCCTATTTTTAATACCGTGGTTAGTCTTCAGCCACTATGGTAAAGACAGGCATAATGTTACGAAAGTAAGTTACGCAAAAACTAAATTTTGGCTTCGTTACAAAGCTTACCACATAACGTTGCAAAAATTACCCCTTTTTTTTTGTTCTCGAGGGGGAAACCTTCAAAAGGTACCGACGCCGTGAGAGCGACGCAGGGTTATGTGGGATTTTTACCGCACTAAACCCCCAAGATGGCCGTCCTTGGTCAAAAGGAGGACTCCGGGATCTCGAAACGACTTCAACCGGAACCCTCCGAGCGCGTTGCCCCATCGGGCCAGATGGGCGGCTGGGCCCACCGCTCCGTCTTGTCTTTACGACGGTATGCGACCACAAAAATCTGAAGAATTCAATAAAAGGAATAAAGGAAAAAAAAACGATCGTAGTCGCTATTCTATGTGACGTGCTTATTACCAAATAGGCAAAGCGTGTTGCGTCTATTGTCGTCCTTCGTTAGTCTATGCCTCGAATTTCATCATTATTGATTTTGTCGCAAGTAATTAATGTATAAATGACTTTCTCACTTGCAAAGTATTCATATTTACAGATGCTAAACATCACGCTCCAGTCATCATTGGCAAAACAAAATATTGTAACATAAAAGTATGTTGTAAACATTTTATTAGTGTTGTAAACATGTTAAAAAACATTAGTTAAAAGCCAGCCGTTTTTTTTTAATTTTCTTCTGCGGTGACGATAAAAATTAATTCAATTTTGTAATTTATAAATTCTGACTTAAGCAGAACAAAAAATAACTACTAAAAAACACTTGAAACTTTATGAAGTCTGTTCAAAAAATAAAAAAGACTTTCTCTGAACTCCCGCCAAAACATTACTGTATAGTCTGTCTGTACACTTTTTATCGGAGGTAAGCAAAAAAGGCAAAAGTTCCCGCGCATCGTGCCAGAGCAGTAGTTCATTGCTCTTAGAGCTGTATTGAAATCTGTTATATAACTCGAATTTAAAATCATAATGCCATGATTAACAACAAATTGTGTGTTCGTGAATGTTTCTAACTTGTTAATTTTTTTGTTGATATTGAGTTTTCAGTGTGGATATCAATCTTCTTCGTTTGGTATTAATGAGAAAATATTAATTAAAGATTTAAAGAGTTATAGGATGGATTACTTGTTTGATTGTTTGCGCAACATTATTGAAAAGAAAAATTAAAAAAAAAATAACCCTATACGTAATTGCAGTGAAGATTTAATTTCGCTATTTTTAATAACAATACATACCCGGTAAACATATTGTAGAAGTATATAATCTACTTTAGAAACCACATGTTTATTAATCTGTGGCATTGTTTCGCGCTTTCGCACGTAAAAATTTATAACCTGTAATTTAGACAATAGGCATAGACAAACAATAGACTCAAACATTTGTTTTATTTTGTTTCGTCAAGAGGTGATGCATGAGGTTATAATTTAGCAACAATGATACAATTTTTACTTACAATCTACACACTCGTATCTTACATATAAAGGAAAACTGAGTTAACTGGCATATGGACAAACGATTTTTGGAAATTCAATCCATAAGGAGACATAAATAGAGAGGAAAGTTTATATACAACTATACAAGTCTGTTAATTTTGATGCTTAGGTAAAGAAAATTCAATACTTAGAGGCCGTTGTCAGCAACCCCCTTGTCAGCAAAATTATGCAAACCTTTAACCCCCTCCTCCCATGCTTACGTAAACATTTTTCAATTAAAAATGTATTTTTTTGCACAGTATTGTAAAAAAGTAAAAGATTAGCGATGACGTAATCATCATCTAGACCCCTCTACCCCCCATGTCATCCAAAATAATAGTGCTTAAGTAATACTTGAACGGCCCCTTATTTGACTTTCTCGTTAGATTAAATGGATATAATCTGTATCATTTTCGGCAAATCAACCCCAGAGGATAAATAAGATTGTCAATTTTTTCGGACATCTGCCAAATTGATGCAAGTTCAATTAAACTCTTTTTTTGTTCTTGAGGGAGAAACCTTCAATTAGACTTAATGTTTGGGTTTGTGGTTCAATATGTGTTAATAGATATCTTCATCTATTACGGTAACGTGAATCAATACCAATCTATACAGGATTCTAAGCGATGAGATGCGAGACGTGGTTACAAAGTGGCAGTGGAGATTAGCCTATGTCGTGAATCACTTCCTATAGTGCTTCTCAAAGTGATAACGGTCCCTTGTGGCCGTGGGAGGCCCTTAGGGGACTGAAGATTTCAGGGTGTTGAAGCTCGTTCGGTTGATTTCCTAATATTTTAAAGTTAATGATGTAAAGTAAGTGTAAGTTTTGTAGGTGGTAGAACCAGTGTAGTTCGACCGGGGAAGTACCACCCCCACACCTATTTCTAGCGTGAAGCATTTCTTGCGTTTTGATAGAAGGGTGTGGTTGCCGGCACACTTTCACACGAGGCGACCATCATAGCCCATAGGAGTAGCAACGCATCTGTGATTGACTTCAGATGGAACCCATGTTCTGTATGAAGTTGATTACAAATGTCCATGGGCGGCAGTGGCCACTTACCGTCAGGTGGACTGCATGCTAGTTTGCTACTTTAGTCAGATAAAAAAAAAAGTTAAATCAAAGTCCACACACTACTATATCGAATATGAAGTTTAGTGTGTAAATCGCTCATAATTCGCTCTTGCTTAGCGTATTTTGCTTAAGCTCCTATCATTTTGAGTGGGAACTGCCTAGCAGGAGAATAAGGGACGGATATTGTTTAAATATTCTTTTCTTAATAAAAAATAAAGCACTAAACAATTTAAATAATAATTAAAATGCTGAAAACTTAAATTTAGATGCGCTAAAAATTAAGATTCTCAAAGGTTAACGAAATTACTTTAGGAGGCGCTGTCCTAGAGCAATCAAGATACATACCTATAGGTCGATACTGGAAATATTTACTCTAAAACTAGCATCTTACGTGAAAATAGCACAATTATGTGTATTGCTAGTGTAGTTTTTAATGGCGGGACCGATTCGACTCAGTGAATCGTTCCTTATGTTTGTCAACATCAACAGAAACGTCTTTCTTATTCATTTTTTGTTCATATATTACAGTAAGTAGTCTACTAGCAGTGGCCACTCACCACCAAGATCTTTAAAGTGAGTAGTCTACTAGCAGTAGCCAGTCAACACCAACAGAAACGTGTTTCGTATTCATTTTTGTCTATATATTACACTATTACATTACATTGGCAGTGGCCACTCACCACCAAAAGGGCGGGATGCACTTTTGCTACGTATTTTTTTAATAGTAAAAAATGCAGTGATTGTCTAATCTAAAATGATGAATGCATTGGAAATTACCACTAATTTACAGTGAAGAAAAAATTTTTGGGGAAATCGAACAATTTTCTATATTTTAACCGACTTCAAAAAGGAGAAGGTTCTCAATTCGGCCCGTTATTTTTTATTTTTTTCTTTAATAGTGACACTTAGCCAGCCTTTATTTCATTTCATCCATGCTCATCAGTGGGACAGTAAAACGTTAACGGCGAAAAGAAATTTTTTAAATAATTTATCTGTCTAGTTTAGATGTTTTCTTGTATTCATAGCACCCATCCATTATATTACACAAAGGATTTAAAAACATACAGCCAACATTCATTTAATAAAAAAGAATAAACAAACACAACAGCGAGTATCACTGAAAATTTACTCTTTCAACTCAAAGTGAAGTGTTATCCTCATTTGCATGAATCGTAAAATATATAACGAACAAACTAGTGATGTGACGAACATTTGCAAATATTCGCATGTTTTTATATATATACTAGCTGTCCCGACAAACGTTATTTTGCCATATAAAAAATAAAAAATATGTTAAGGGTGGACAACCCTTAAGGGGTATGAAAAATAGATGTTGGCCGATTCTCAGACCTACTGAATAAGCATATAAAATTTGGTAAAAATCGGTCAAGCCGTTTCGGAGGAGTATGGCAACAAAAACTATGACACGAGAATTTTATATAACAGATTCGCAAGAACTGAACGAATGTTTTGCGAATCGACACTGAAAAAAACGTTGACAAATCTATACAAATTTAAGTCAAACTGCAGTTTATCGACCAATGTAACAGAAAACTGAAAAATAAACAATAATTATTTTCGTTCGCATTCGCGAATGTTCAAATAATTCCATTCGTCACATCACTAAAACGAACCATACAAGCAAAAGTTGTATCTTTTACAAGAGAAAAGCGCTTTTGAAAAAAAATAATGGGGGTTTTATAATGTTCCGTTTCGCAATAATATTTAAATTATGAAAGGAATATTTATTTTTAGGAAGTCAAAACAAAACTTCGTATTATTTATGTTTAAGCTTTGAAACTTAGTTAAAAGTACGTTTGTATATTCTTACAAAAAATGTTCGCAATTCAGTGTTAGAACCAGTGTAGTTTGCCCTGGGAAGTACCCCCGCCAAACCTATTTCTAGCGTGAAGCATTTCTTGCGTTTCGATAGAAGGGTGTGGTTGCCGGCACACTTTCACATGAGGCGACCATCATAGTCCTCGGGAGTGGCAACGCATCTGTGATTGACTTCAGATGGAACCCATGTTCTGTATGTCGTTGATTACAGGTGTCCATGGGCGGCAGTGACAACTTACCATCAGGTGGACTGCATGCTCGTTTGCTAATTCAGTCAGATAAAAAAAAATGTGTGCGTGTACTAGCGTACACTCGTAAGAAGTGAAACTTCTTTATGACGTTATTTTTCAAATAATAATTTACTATATGCAACTTTACAGAAATTGGTTAAATAAAGTTAAATTAGATAAAGTTTAATAAAAGGCTTTTATTAAACTTTATCTAATAATCTTATCTATAATAATATATCTAATATCACGCGTGGTAGGGATAAGAAAAAGATGGCGCGTAACGGAAAAAAAAGATGGCGCGTAACGAAAAAATGTTACACTAAATTTTTTTCCAACCCCGATAAAGGAGTTTCACTTCAACAACCCTGATAAAGAAGTTTCACTTTAAAAAATAAGGTAATATAAGTCCTTATTATGAGACTGCGTAGGCACTAATGTCGTATCTGTTTGTGAAGTGAAACTTCTTTGGGTGCATGAGGGTAATTTTTTTATGGATGAAACGCTACACGAAAATTTGAGACTTTTAATTGGTTATCAAAAATAGAGTTGAAATTGAGTGCGAGAGGGAACAAAATATACAGTTGAAAAAAAAGATGGCGCGTAACAGAAAAAGATGGCGCGTAACGAAAAAATGTTACACTAATTTTTTTTCCAACCCCGTTAAAGAAGTTTCACTTCAACTAAGTTTAATTATGTAACATTAGAGTACAAAAGTAAATTCCGCCAGTAAGTATCTATAATACCGTGATAGCTCTGGAAGAAAATCGGGTGATCTAAAACCAGTGCCTGGATTAAATGCAGTTGTCTCCTATTTTTTTCTCTATTACTATTAAAATTAAACATATTTTTTGAAATTATATTTCTTAAGTGCTTTATGAAAAAATGATGAGAATGAAATATTATGATTCGTCACACAAAAGTCACAGTGTGAAGTTGAAATGAAAATGAGAATGAGAATGAAAATGAAAATGCTGTACAATGGCTTTACCGCGGCAGTCCCCGAGTGCCAAAAGTTTTTTTTTGAAGTTATAGGTACTTCTTTACGCCCGTATGAAAAAATGTTGAGAATAAGGCGAAAGTTGTATTGTTTTAAAACATTTAAGTAACGCTTCTTTAGCCGCGTTATGAAAAAATTATGAGAATAAGGCGAAAGATATATATATTTTTAAGACTTTTATCTTGTTACGCCAAAGAAGTTTAACTTCTAACGCGTGTACACAAGTACACACACACTTTCTTTTTTATAATTTTGTTATTGATCTTTTCTTTATTTAATCTGTTATTTTTTATCAAAGGCTTTATTCGCTCATACATTTCAATGTCCTTTGAAATGATCGAAAACAAACACAATGCTCGTTTATACGAAACATAAACTACTACTTGTATTAATACCGTCTGAAACGGACCTTCCAAGTACATTTACGTAATGAACGTACGTATTCCCGTACAGTGTAGATCCTAACGTTCGTTAGTTTGAATTGCTATTATGAAGCTCTACCATTACTTTAATTCAGCCGCTTTTATGCGAGCTCTACGTAAATGACAGGAGGGATGTTTAGCTAGATATAGGAGGGATATCATAGATAACGTTTTTCTTTAATTACCGTGATACTCGGAATAAGTCTCCAGGTTTGTACATTTTACTTTTAACCGTCATAAAATTGAGGGCATAAATATTACAGATATGCATCTGCAGCTAATCTCAGGTCGGAGTTTGTTACTTCTATATTATGTAAAAAAAACTCTGTCGGGACAACAGAATAATAACTTAATTGATGAAGAGCATAAAGAACAATTTCAAGCGTGAAAATAGCCACATTCGGGTTTAGATACCAACCATAGACAGAATGCATAGGGACGCAAAATATATATTAAAGTTTTATATTTGTTGCTCCAATGCATTCATAATAAAGATAAGATTTATTGCATATAGGTTACAATCTAAGTAATTCGGTGGCTTCAAAAATTATTATTCTTATGCTTTATTCTTAAAGTTTGTCTATGGCCAATGGTCAAAAAACCAAGAAGTCAGAGCATGCAAGAAAAAACATTGATGTATATACAATATAGTCTCCAAGGCGCGGTTTACGTTACGCTTCATGAATAAACTGTGCGTCGCGTGCTCTCAAACCAGCACTAATGACTACGCAAGGACTGGGGGAACGGAGTTTTTGCACTTCTCTGCTCACTGGCTGTTATATAATTGATGCATTGGAGGGATATATTGAGTAGGATCCGTGCGTTTTAGATGTCTGATAATTGTTTAGGTTAGTGACATTCACATCGTGAATTATATCTGTTTAAAATCTTATCACACAGTTCAATAAGTTCAATTACAAGCTATTATTTTAGTTCAGAGCAGTGATAGCCTAATGGTTGAAACTTGCCCTCTCGATCTGGAGGTACGAGGTTCAAACCCAGGCACGCACCACTGATTTTTTTTTAAATTATGTGCGTATTAAAATTAATTATCACTGCTTTTTGGTGGAGGAAAATATCGTGAGGAAACCTACACACCCGAGATTTCTTTAAAAAAAAAGTTCTCGGAGGTGTGTGAAGTCCACCAATTCGCACTTGGCCAACGTGGTGGATTATGGCTTAAAACTATCTCATTCTGAGAGAAGACCCGTGCTCAGCAGTGGTACAACAATGGGTTGACGAAAAATTAAAAACTAACAACATTTTTTTTAAAACTAAAATCGAATTGTCACCAACCTAATTGAAAGATCAACCTAAATGAAGGTGACGAGGATGAAAATATACAAGGTTGCATTTCCCACTAGTTTCTCCTGCATTAAAATACGTAAGGACATCATTACTGCACGTTCATGGTGACTGCACACACGCTTAGCGCTGTCGTGTGCCGCACTACGAATATGTCGGACATTGTGCAATTCTGTAAGATGGAAGTAGGTAACTTAACCTAACCTAACCGATTTTACTGAGTTTTTGCATAATAATATGTCTTTTTTGGAAGACAACGCTTAAGAATCTCGTGAAATGTTAAATCCAATATGGCGGACGCACCAAAATGGCGGACGAATTAGCTTATATGAATTAAATTAAAAAAGCGGTGAAAACGGTAAGATTGCTTTTTGTAACATGGGAATACTTGATGTCAGAAAAGTACTGCATCAGGTAAAGTCCATGTCAAGTAAGTAATGTAACCTTATGTTTTTTATATACCTAAGATCAAAGTAACAAACAAACATCCCGATGGTAAATGACCACCGCAATCCATTGATATCAAAATGCAAATTCATACACAACAAGGGTTTAATCTGCAGTCTTAATCCTGAAAAGTGACACATGAACATTACTACTTTCCAGGACTAATAGTCGCCTCATATAATAGTGAACCGGCCACTTCTTCCTTCCACCGAAACACAAGAACTGCTTCAAGCTACAAGAACAGATTAATAGGACAGACGAAGAAGTGGTGGTGGTGTCTCCCCGATCGAACCATATTTTAAACCACCTTGTTCGTAATGAAAATTACACTTCATATTTTGTATATTTAGTATGAACACTTTGTAAACTCTTGTATTTTACGTTGTACTTTACATTGTATACTTAGTAACAAGGATATTGTCCTTGTTGGTACAGAAAACAGAAAGGGGTCAAATAATTCCCGCTATAACGTCTCGACACCAGTTAGCTGGCAGTCGCCAGTCGGTCACGGCAATTAGCCATGTGGCAGACAGCAACACAATGGTATACGCAACACATTGCATGATACATGCAGGCTTTGCAGAATTAATGTACTGGCAACTCAGAGGCGACACTTGAACACAAAGTCAAAAAAGGAATGTGAAATAACTACCTTATATATTTAGCTCAAGATTATCTGTGGCGAATAAAACAATTAAAAAGTTAAGCGGTGATTAAATTCTGAGGTTTTGGACATAGTTCTTAGATCCTTACACACTGACTAATTTTATGTTTTATTTTAAAACTTGCTTTTAAATTTCTTACCTAATTATTTGAATAAAGAAATAATTATTAGAGCAACAATATAAAATAAATACAATAAAATAAATAAAAATAAAATATATAAAATAAATACTAGCATGGTTTACTTTTCTTCCATTTTTAAACGACATGAATACAAACGAACATGAAATAGAAGCAACAGCCAAGAAAAACGCGCGCAAAGAAATTTTACTTTTCACAAAATGCACATTGTCGAAATAAGCATTGTTTCGTTGCGAGTTTTTTCGAAAATGAGCAATTACAAAAGAGGCACGTGTGGAACACAATGGGGCATTTGTGATTCCTTTTATGTGAATGTTTCTAAAATCGTACTACGCACATTGTAGATAATATGGCAGCAATTTGAACAGGCTGCAGCACAATGCCGACAGCCTTTAGAGAAAAAAAAACATATGGTCACACTTGGCGCCCAAATTGACTTTGGATGTGACACTTTTCACATGATTTTTTTTTGTGGCATATACCTGCATTTGAGTAATGCAAACTCTACCATTCGTCATTCTGCCAACATTTGTTTTAAATTGCATACATTAAATACACTCTATATAGAGATTAAAACTCTAATTAAATACATTGAATAAATAATCCAGATAAAACTTAGTCGCAATTAAGCATTTCGGTAAATATAAAAATATTTAATAATTTTATCGTTAAAAACCTGACAATGCATCGTAGCTCATCGAATATCTACGACTTGCATTATTATGCCACATCGCAACTGTGTATAACAAATAGATGCGTAAGCTGATCTTGCTTTGTACCAGATCACGTGTGCAAAAACAACATAAACGGACAGGGTTGCCCCTTGTATGGGTAAAACAAATTAGATCTGTTCAAAGTTGTACTACAGTGGTAATAATTGTGCGTTGTTAAGCTAAATAATTCATATACATTTATTGATTAGACAACCAGTATCCTATTTGTTAATAAAAATTATTAGTAGAAATTACCACATATTTATTTATTTAACAAATTAATTCATTCCCTAATTCATAAATTAAAAGTCTCGTTAATAGACTCATAGCCCCACACTAGGATTATTTCCTGTGTTGTAAGTGCTATAGACACACAAAAAAGATCAATTTCATCATTCAGATTTTTTTTACGGTCGAGGAACGAACTCAGACCCCGTTGGGTCGTCAAATTCCTATCCCATATATGATATTAAAACGATTAATTTAAAACTTTGTTATAAACGTGTCTTTGTGTTTTTCACGTGGCACGTGGAATCTTAATGTAGGTCAAAACAGTAGAAGTCCCTATAGTAGGGACTAGAATAATACCTACGGGGACCAGAACAATAGTATTCCTTGCATGTCATAATAGCTAACGAAATGGGGACTCGTAGGGCTGTAGGAAAAAGTGGTGAACCATTCAAGCGACCATAGGATTGATGAGAGAGTACGTGCCACGTACGGCTTAAAAAACAAACGAGAGTACGTGCCACGAACGGTTTAAAACACTTAAAAGTACGGCTTAAGAATTGAGTATTAAACTCACCTGAGTATACCCCGAGCAGATCCTGAGAGTGGCATTTAAAAAACACCGGCGTATTCCAATGAGCAGCCGCCCTCCAGCAGTGTCATTTAAGCACAAATTTTAGGTTTTATATGTATTTTTTATTGTTGATAAATATTTTTTGTATTGCTGCAATTTATTCTCATAAATGAAAATTGTTGTATTTAAGTTAATAATGAAAACCAAATCATTTAACAATGATCACATAGTCTGGCGCAATTCTGCCTTTTTTTAGTTTTCATCGACTTTCAGTAAAAAACTCTTTTTATTCTACCCTAGTGCAGATTACATTTCTCTGATGAGACTACCGCAAAAGAACTCAATATTGCAAAATTGACGGTAAATGTTTTTTACGAGGGTAGATTCTATATGTCAGATGTGTTTATCAAAATACCCGGCGTTGCTTTTAAATATAGATTTTAAATGTAGATTCGCATTCGCGAATGGCAAATAATAACATTCCTAACATCACTACTTTACACGTACAGCCCTGTGCGAACCTACTTACTGACAATGCATATCAAGGTAGATTGCGATGGATCGCGTTGCTTTCCGTTATTAGTGTCGTCTTGGGAATAATTCCGTTATTTCTTTGTAATATAGTTACATATTGTAAGCAAACACTTTCTACACTCACATCCCCACATTTTCACACACACACAGGATTTTCTCCTGTGTCGTGGGTGCCATGGACACACACCAAGACGTGTTCACAAACACCCAGACCCAGAACAAGAATCTAAACTCATCATTCAGATACCTGTCTGGCCGGGAATCGAAACCGGGACCTACTGCGTGTCAGACCGGTACGGTAACCGCTGCGCCACGCGGGTCGTCTCTTCGTTTCTTTGTAATGTAGTAACATATTGTAAGCAGTCATAAAATATTATATATATATTATATAAATATTATATATATATTGCCGTTTAGATAGCTATACCTATTTCTGCGTAATTACCAGTTTTTTTATGGGAAAGGTGGTAGAAAGCATAAGGTTCGAGCGAGGAAGTACTAACGCCACATCTATTTCTAGTATGGAGTAATTTTTGCGTTTCGGTATTATATGTTTTGGTGTGATATGTTACTCACTGTTGATTATATAATCAACAGTGAGTAACATATCACACGCCTCACGAGAAAGTGTGCCGGCAACCACATCCCTTTATCGAAACACGCTAGAAATAGGTGTGGCGGTGGTACTTCCCCGGTCGAACTACACTGGTTCTACCACCTTGAAAATAATGGAGAAAGGCATTTTGTTTTTCTTTTGACAAATTTTGGTACATTTATTTCGAATCTCGTATTAGCATAAGGAGAGGAATATAAGGAGACCCACCTTATTTCGCCGACCGCTTTCGACACCGCCTTAACATATAATTATGACAGAAATTAAACAACTTTCAAATATCAATTGTTTAGACAAGTCGACTAAAGAAAAGAACATAAGAAGGTACCTGAACAAAAACTAATTGAACAATATTCCTAGATTCGTGCCGAGTCAATGATGTCGGCTTTCACATTTATAACGATGTAGCGAATTGTAGCTATTCACGCTTCATTCAAGCTTTGTTACCATTCAAATCCGTTTTTTTTAGAAGTAGCAAAAGAGAATAGGGTCTATCTAATGGTAAGTGGTCATCTCCCCCATTGACCTCTGAAGTCGACCTTACAAATGCGTTGCCATTCCCGAGAATTAACAAAGTCTTCTATAAAAGTGATTCCTCCATTGAAACGTTAGAACTGCTTCACGCTGGACAACTGTGGCGTTTTTTTATTAGACTGAAGTAGCAAACGAGCATGCAATCCACCTGATGGTAAGTGGTCACTGCTGCCCATGGACATCTGTAATCAATTTCATACAGAACATGGATTCTATCTGAAGCCAATCACAGATGCGTTGCTACTCCCGAGGATTATCATGGTCGCCTCATATAAAAATGTGCCGGCAACCACACTCTTTCATCGAAACGCAAGAAATGCTTCACGCTAGAAATAAGTGTGGCGTTGGTACAACTACACTGGTTCTTCACCTTGCAAATTTCCCTCCTGGGAATGGCACTTTTGCTCTGGCCTGAGCATAGCAAATAAGAAAAGACATGGGCGCTGCCACGATTCTTTTCAGGAAGGTGCGTCTTCATTTACACATACACGTTGATAGTTGAATTTCGAGTATTAGATACTTTTCTAATGCGTTACGCTTCGATTATATGAGTTTGTTTATAAATATCCATGAGCAACAGTGACCATTTACCATCAGGTGGACTGCATGCTCGTTTGCTATTTCAGTAAAAGTTTAAAAAATATAGCACACAGAAAGATTTCTGTCCTTATTCGCTATACGCTGACTAGATTACAATTGGCATACACAAATGACTTTTAATACAGGCGGCAGTTACAAGATGACAGACGATTGATCTCTAACAATATAATCCGGCCAAGGTTAGGCGACACGGTGGTGAGATGGCAGCACACTTTGAACACGTTTGTCAAGCTTCACAGTAAATAACACAGATAGGCGTGCATTAACTACGGGAGGTGATTTTTTCGATGTTTCTAACTTCCCTCCCCTCTTGATCAGATGTGGTGAGATTTGTCTCGAGCTCTTGATAAACGTACGCGAGATTGTTCAAATTAGCAGAGAAACAATAATTATTTATGCTTTCGTCCATCATTTAGAAGTATATCGCAAGTTTTTGGAAATATAAAAACTTTTACTAAGAGAATTAATGGTGATTGGTCTCCTAGGCCTGTATTAGCAGGTTCTACACGGAATAAAGTTCCATCTGAAGAGGGCCATAGATGTGTTATTACCTTTCAGGACTAAGTTTGAACGTTTCGTACAAGAGACGTTCTTTTTTTTTGTTTTCGAGGGGAAAACCTTTAAAAGGTACCCGACGCCGTGGGAGCGACGCATGGTTATGTGGGATTTTTACCGCACTAAAACCCCCCGGTGGCCGTCCTCGGCGCTGAAAAGGAGGACTCCGGGATCTCGAAACGATTTCAACCGGAATCCTCCGAGCGCGTTACCCCATCGGGCTCCTCCCAGATGGGCGGCTGGGCCCACCACTCCTTCTAGTCTTTACGACGCTATGCGACCACATATACCGCCGTCCTTCCCGGGATCGGAAGCCCCTTTTAGTCCCCTCTTACGACAGGCCTTCTCACGACGATATCGAAGCCCTATTCAGACCCCGAGGCTACAGGGACGATAAGAGACGTTCTTACCACGTTTTAAAAAAATTGGGCATCTGGTGGCACACCACCAAAAAAAGAGGGCATCTGATTAGAAAGATATCTGTTCATATTCGCTATGGTCAGACCAGATAACAATTGTCATACACAATAGATTATAATACAGGCAGTTACAAGATGAAAGACGATTGATCTCTAACAATATAATCCGGCCAAGAGTGTGAGAGTAAGGTGGTGAGATGACAGCGAACACCTTGAACACGTTTGTCAAGCTTCACAGTAAATAACACAGATAGGTGTCTACCGAGTACTGAGATGATTTTGACGTTTGTTCGCCACATATCTTGATGAGATTTAGTGATAGGGAAATACGTTTTTTTTATCTGACTGAAGTAGTCTACCGCCCATGGAGATCTGTAATCAACTTCATACAGAAAATGGGTTCCATCTGAAGTCAATCACAGATGCGTTGCTACTCCCGAGAACTATGATGGTCGCCTCATGTGAAAGTGTGCCGGCAACCACACCCTTCCAATGAAACGCAAGAAATGCTTCACGCTAGAAATAGGTGTGGCGGTGGTACTTCCCCGGTCAAACTACACTGGTTCTACCACCTTGAAACGCTTTAATATATTTAATCCAGTTTGGTCACTATTTTATTCGGGTTCTTACAGAGAAGTAATATATCGTGATATTCAGCTGAGCCCCCTCCACAGCATTAGATAATTTTCATAGACTTTTTAACGGACTTTCGAGAAAGAAAAGGCTCTTAATTCGACTATATTTATATACTGAGCAAGATTGTTTCGCTGTAACCTACTTTACACTCCATGCATATGCATGCAAATATTAGTGTTAATATTTATGCTCCAATTAAACACATCTACGTATTTAGTTGGTCTTATCTATATATTAATTTCCTAATGTAGTAAATGTTTAAGTATAGCAATTTCAAGAGATTGCTTGGCTATTTATTTATTTACTTATTTATTTAAAAAAATGATCACCAACATAATATACACCAAATTAGGCCAAACAACATAAATTACAGATAAAAGAACATAAGTGACATTACAATTATAGGTGAAGACAGATAGCGTACGACAATAGCAAATAATACAAAGAAATAAAATAATAATCAGAGCATTAATTCGAAAAGAAATTACAAATATTTCAAAAATTCAAATAATAATAATATTAATGTAAAAAAAAAAGAATAAGTACAATAATAATAATAGATTATTGAAAACGTCAAAAAATATTTTACATTAAATAGGTCTTGATTAAATATACTAATAAGTTACATTCATGTTTCATAAGATTTATAACAGAATTTTTAAACTTGCGAATGGTATCAATAAAAATGTCAATGTCTTTGTGTTTTGAAATGCACCTGTATTCGCGAACAATTCTGTTTACAGGGCAATTTTGTCCAAGTTTAGTATTGAAATGTGAAACATTTAAAATATTGAACCTAGAGGCTCTTGGAGTTTTAGATGGAGCAGAAAATTGTAGTTTTGAAAGTAGTTCCGGACTGTTAATTAAACCATTGGCAAGGTTATACAAAAATTAATAAATCTAACATGCGTCTCCGATCCTGATAGCGAAATCATATTGAAATAATGAAGTCGGTCCCTGTAGCTTGGTATGGTCTTTGCTAGGTTACATGAGAAAACAAGATGCCATAAAAACCGTTTTTGAATTCTTTCAAGACGTTTAGCATATACATCATAATAAGGATTCCAAGCAACACTACAATACTCCAAGCCACTGCGAATCAAGGAGTTGTAAAGCGAAATCTTAGTTACAGGGCTTTTAAAATCTTTACAATTGCGCAATACAAAACCGAGACATTTATAGGCTTTTTGACAGATACTGTCAACGTGAACATTGAACCTGAATTTGCAATCCAACTCTATACCTAAGTCCCGTATGTTGGGTACCTGTGCCAAAACATGATTAAAGATCTTATATTCATAAAGAGGTTGTGTGATTTTCCGTGAAAAGGAAATGGAATAACATTTTGACGCATTAAGTTCCATTCCGTTAGACTGACACCACATAGTAAGACGGTTGAGATCTTCCTGCAAAAGTATCGAGTCAGAAATAGAGTTAGTGACTCTGTATAACTTCAAGTCGTCAGCGTATAAATGATATTTGGAATGCTGGAAACAGTCTCCAATGTCGTTGATGAACATGTTAAAAAATATAGGGCCCAGATGGGACCCTTGAGGGACTAAGGAAAGTGTTGAATAGCTTTCAGAGTTGTAACCGCCAACAACAACCGAAGCCTTTCTTTCTGTCAAATAAGATTCACACCAACTAAGTAGAGGTTCAGTGATCCCATATATGGATAGTTTACGAAGAAGTATTTGATGGTTGACGCGATCGAAAGCCTTACTGAAATCAGTGTATATGGCGTTAATACACGATCGCTTATCCAGTTCATTAGAAACATTGTTAATAAAAGAGACTAAGTTAGTTGCTGTTGACCTTCCTTTCATGAAGCCGTGTTGATTAGAGTTGATCAATTGCTTGAAGTGCCAAGATAGGATTGGGTGAAGAAGCTGCTCAAAAACTTTTGCGAACACAGGGAGAATGGAAATAGGCCTATAATTTTTAACTATTTCCTTATCACCACTTTTATATAAGGGAACAAGTGCTAGCTTCCAATCTAAGGGAAAGGTGCCAGTTTCTAACGACCTGTTAAAAATATGTCGGAGAGGTTGAGCTAGAGAAGAAGCACAATTTACGGCGAAAAGCGCAGGAAAATTTTTTTAAAACTTTTAACACTTGATCATCTCTGAACTTAATGGATGATATGTAATGGTTAGTCGAATTAGCCTCAGGAATACTAGATGCGGGCGAAAAGGCTGAAGTAGATATTAAATATTTAATGACGCAATTAATTAAAAATAAGCACTTTTTTCAGCTATTCAACTATTGTTAACGGCGTCAGAAGGAGGATAATATTTTTAGAGTATATATGTGAATGTTTGTATGTATTTCCATTTCTTTGGCACGCGCTACAGTCTAAACCAGCTATACTCAACCAGCGGCCCGCACGCCGCATTTGGCCGCCGGGCTCTTTTCTTTCGCCCAGCTGAATTTAATAAGGATGGCATGTAGCATCAAGCCAGAGTTTGATAAAGTTTTAAGAAAGTAAAAAGGTTTTTAAATTGCAATATTTCGATTTGGCGACCTTTTTTTTGGTCGATAATTTGAATAAGTGGGATTCGTGACTTTCTTTTTGTTCCACCCCAGGATGTATAAATCCACGCATTACTGCTTGCGGTCCGGGATCACTCCACTAAACGTGTTTGTGGCCACTATAATAAAAAGGTTGACTAGCGCTGGCCTAAACGGATTGACGGATAGTAAAATATGACATATAACTGGAATTAACTAAGTTTGAAAGAAACAGGCTAAATTGGCTAACGGGTAATTTTTTGTTATCATAACAATACAAGTACCTATCACATGAAAGCTAGTAGGTATATAGACCATTACAAATACATATATGATACATGTTACCATTTTATTTGCGTCAAAATGGTAACATAAGTCATCTTAAAAAATATTTTTACTAAGAAAACTATTACTATAATAACCTGACTGCTTAAAAACAATCAATCAAAATTAAAGAAAATCAATCGCAAGTAAGCAATCGAGTTTTTAGTGTTAGTTCTACAGTATTGCTGGTGTACTTTCTTTCTTTTATTTACTGTAAATAAAAGAAATCCTATTTCAACCAGCACAAATAAACCATAGAGAAGCGACTATGTAGAAAAAAAAACAAATGTGACACAGAAATCAAAGATATTTTTTCTTTTTTTTTGTAACGTAACAATACAAAGGCAGCCAAGGCCACATGCGATACTATCTAGTGACATTTGCGGGAGTCGCCATGTGCTGTCACCGCTGTAACAATGGCTTGCTCTTCTTAGAAATGTTGCACTTTATGGTATTGTCTGCCTGGTTAAAGCCATATATTGTAGCTACCTAACCATACTTTCCGACTTTTTTGCAAAAAAGAAATAACAGATAATACATACGGTGACCATAAACACCATCCATAGACAAATATCAGATTCATTAATGAACGGTTTCCTATACGGAACTTCTCACTTGAGGCCGCGTTCTGATCTGTTAATAGACACAAAAATAACAGACAATCAAGTGCCTCCATATGTACGAAAATATGAATGCAAATTAAAAGCAATCCTAAAAGGTGATTACTCTAAATTTCAAGATTTTTAGTAATACAAAAAGAAACTTATAAATAAAGGGGTACCATAGATCACAGAGTTTTATTTTCCTATGACCTCCATTCTTCGAGTATTTCATGAAAAATGATTTTGGTCGGTAGTCAAATAAAAAGATCCATAAACAACAGATAAAAAACAAAGGATTCATTAAAGAGTATCCAATCGGCAGAAATGAAACGTTGAGAACGAGTTCGCGAGCATGCATCGTATAATAGATACATTGCGAACTTTTGTAGGCTATGGGAAAAGCAACATAATGTCTTCACACGCGTGCATTACTATCGTCGCCATACTTCACGTTTCGAACGGGACTAAACTGTTTTGTCGCCTGGTGTCAATGTCACGCTATAGAAAGCAAATGAATAGAGCTGATCTATATGGCATTCTATAGAGCTAAGTTATGTTGTAATATTGCTTAATTCAAGTACAAGAGAAAGAAGTTATTTTTTTCTGTTTTTATGAATCAATGACAAAAAACTTAGGAGAATGAACTAAGCAGAGAAAAACCTAATGACACTTAGTTATGTATAGTAGATGTTTAATTTCAATATTTTATATAATCGCTTGTCCTGCCACATAAATTTAAATATACTCATGGAAAGAACAAGCAGGTTTTTTTACTAGCAAACGAGCATGTAATCTACCTGAGGTTACTGCCGCCCATTGATTACCGTAAGCAACCTCATACAGAGTAGCGGTTCCACCTAAAGTCAATTACAGGTGCGTTGCTACTCCCGAGGACTTAGGCCGCCTCGTATGAAAGTGAGTTGGCAACCAAATTCTTCCATCAAAACGCAAGTGCACGCTGTTTACGCTAGAAACTAGTGTGGCAGTGGTTACTCACCAGTCGATTTACATCGATTCTACCGCCTAGTAAAACTTGCTACCTTTAGCATTATCATAAAAAATAAGAAACTAATAAGAACAGAGCAGTGATATCCTGATGGTTGAAACTTGCCCTCTAAATCGGCAAGTCCGAGGTTCAAACCCAGGCGCGCCTGATTTATGTGCGTATTAGAAATTAATTATCACTGCTTTTCGGTGAAGGAAAATATGAGGAAACCTACACACCCAAGAATTCTTCAAAAAAAAAAGTTCTCGGAGGTGTGTAAAGTCCACCAATTCGCACTTGGTCAGCGCGGTGGACTATGGCCTAAACTTTCTCATTCTGAGAGAAGACCCGTGTCCAGCAGGGACAATAATGGGTTGTACCTCATTTCTTTATTACCATCAATTGTGGTCACATTACATTATTACTACCTACGTGTGTATCCTGCCCGTCGGCAAGCTTTGTTCATTTTTTATCGATAGCAACAATGAGTTTCACCCAGTTATGAGTATATTATTCATTTTATTCCACTCTTGTACTGTATTTTATATTGTATTACTGTTGTTTTTACAATATGATTACAATCATTCGCACTAATAGATACAGATCTTCTATGTAAATGAGAATAGATATGTCCTTGACCATATTTAATTGGCCAAGTATTTAAATCAGTAATAGCAAAGAAACATGAAATACACCTGATAATAAATGCTATGCCAATGTATACTGTAAAATACTCTACAATTATCTGAATTGCTACCTGAAATGAATTTCAGATGCGCTGATTTTCGCTCAAAAATTGCATCCTCTGACAAATGCCCTAATATAACTTTTGCTATGTGCTAGCTATAAGAATCTGCTTACAACTGTTCAATTGCGTGCTTCTTTGCTACCTACTCCAGTCGTTTAGAAACAAAGCTTAAATAAAAACTTAGACACAATCTGTATAATCAAAACGTGTAGGTATGTGCCCTTGCTTCTCCTAAATGAGCAATGAATTGGCAAGCCTTAGTATTTTTTTAATCATAAGTTTGTCCGGATTATTATTTATACTTTGAAGGTAGGTAATTATTATCTGCATTGGTGCATAATTCGCATATGTTATTAGTGTTGTTGTTATAAGAAATACCCGTCCACCGATTACAACTAAGTAAGTAATTATTGAATGATATGATAGCAACAATGCAGGAATAAGTAAGTAAAACTATAAGTAGAATGCAGAGCTAAATTGAAACTGTCTTCGTAAAATTATTTATTCAGATGCCCAAAGTCCGGTTGGCGAGAAGCAAGTTTGTTTTTTTTTTCTATAAAATTTAACTAGATAGGTACATGCAGTCCACCTTATGAAAAGTGGCCACTGTCACCCAGTTTACCAGTTGATAAAAACATATCTTTGATCAGTACTAACAAAGACATATATATCGATAGGTTCATCAATTAACTTTTAAGGGTGGCAATTGATAAATAGATAAGAACATCTGACGTAATGTAAACTGAAGTAAAGTTTTTTGTCCTAACTCAATATTGCACACGCCTAAGTTGAAGGGTTCTTCCCAATGCAATAACAGCGGAATAAGACTTCAAACAAAGGATAATATTGAAAAATTGCTTATGTGAGCTGTTTTAACATTGCACTTTGATTTATATAGATATTGTTTACTAGTTGAAGCCGCTACTTCGTTCCCGCAAACCATATGCAAAATCCGATCCATGCATCAGATTTTCCGAAAATGGAGAAACAGATTTTCCACTATATGGTATGAGTTTTTGGTTTAACCAGAAAGCCAAATAGGTACTAAGTAGCTAGCATTAAGATTGGAAGACTTTCATACAACCTTTCCATCACATTTTCATCCCCTTAAGAAGCAAATTTCTGAAAATCTTTTCTTGGTGCTCATCTTCACTATAATGACAAACATGGCAAAAATTTTAAATTTGTAATCACAGTAGCTTGGCTGTGCATTGATATGTCAGTAGTTATTGTCCTTTATAGTGCTCGTCAACTCGTTATTGAGACTTACAATGGATTATAGTGGACAGATGACACTGCGGATCATGAGAAGGGTTTAGGTCATAACCCACTTATCAAAAGCTGGTACAATTTCCACACTACGTTTTTGTGAACAGAAATAAATAATTACTAACACTTACGGAGTATTTTACGAAATAAATTTGGTACCTGGGATTTGAATAATAAGATTCAACCTAATGTGAGAACCTACATATCATCAATGAATTTCATATAGGCATGAATAATTTAAAAAAAAAAAAAAATACAGGACTGCCAAAAATGATAAAAAAATTGATAAAAAATTTTGTTTGCCTGCCTTTATGTTCGAATTTAATTTAAAATATTGGAAATATTGGAAATGTAAATTCATAATCATACCTCAAGGTACACCTTGTGGTTACCATCTGGTTTCAACTTCACTAAAGTTTACTTTTTCAAAAGTTATTACAAATTGAATGTTGAATTGAATTGTTATTAATATTGTATTTTACCCCGAGTGAAACCAATGAACACAGTCAGTTAGAATCACTAAAACAGACAAACGACAACTCTCTTTGTATAGCCATGCCACTTGCGTCACTCGCGAAGAGCGCAATACTGTTACCCGAGAGTCCTTAGCTAGGTAATAACAGCCACAAGTCTCTCCTGGTCCTTCAACTTCCTCGCAGCCTCTTCCTGCATCGCTGACAATAGCCTCTTGTTAGTCTAGCCAGACTGGGCACTTTGCAATCCTTCTTTTGTTGTTTTATATTTACGTAGATCCAAGCGATAGCACAGGGTAGTGATGTAATGAAAATTCGCAAAAAATTTTGCGAAAAGTGAGTTCCAGTTTGCCGATGAAAAAAATATATAAAAAATTACATCGAACTGCAGTTTGTCGACCGAAAAAAGGGCGCATTAAATTTATATCCTCCAGCTCCACATAAATGAAAAAAAAGGCGGCGCCCATATTGTTGTCAAATAAAAAAACGAATATTCGCATTCGCGAATGTTCAAGTGTTAACATTCGTTACGTTACTAGTACAGGCGAATACTTTCCAAACCATATTATGTAAATAGTTAACGTTTTTAAAGTAAATAATGCTAATGAAAATTACAATCTGTCACGTATTTCGTACAAATAAATAAAATATTACAAATCCAGTAAATATTGTTTTTTCTCCTTAGCTTATTATCCTGATTTATCTTTATTCCAACATTTTTAAATTAATGTTATTTTATAATTCCACTATTAATTGAGTTATAACGTCTATAATATATTCGATTTCGACGAATATGAAGTAGATCTGATTTATAAAATGTAAGCTTGAATTTGTTGTAATATTGAAAACCGTAAGTAGTGATTAATAAAATAATATTAGAAACAAGCATTTAGGCTGCGTCATATTTTTCTTTCCTATCCTTCATTCATTGAGACACTTCTATTTTATACACAAATCACGGCGTTGCATAAAAGATATTGTTCAGCCATCTTGGGGCACTCGTCATATTGGATTTGAATTAACGTCACTCATCAAGCGTGTATTCTAACCAAAAGTGTATGCAGTATTTCAGCGCAATCGCGTGAATTTAATTCGTCTAAAATTCATTTACAAAATTTGACCCTCACATTGTAACGAAGTAACAAGTTAAATAAAATATTTGCCTAAAGTGAATTAATAACTCAATAGGAATTAAATTACCATTCTGTATTAAAATGAAATCCATTATCATTACTTAAATCTAACACGGAAGCCATAAATCTTATGATGCATCCAAATCCCAGTTATTAAGCTTAGCTAGTTCACCATATGATAATAATATTTACTCAAGTCTGTCCGCCCTTTAGTATAATCAACTTAAGACTTATAAAAGAAAATAAACATTGGTTTAAACATAGAACAGTAAATAAGATAAAAATAAACGCAAGTTCTTCTAACTTACGAGGGCTCCATAAATAAACAAAGCTATGAGATGCGAGTATCTACTGGTTATTTTGAGTTAGTTTAAACAAGTTTCTTAACACTTTCTTTGTTTGATTAGTCATTAACGTTTGTTAGGATTTGTTAACAGATTGTTAATTAATTTCTAGACATGTTATTATTATGATAAGTTATATTAGCATTACGTTTTGATAGACAGTTTAGTTAAAACATTTAAACGTCGAATGAATTAAGTAATTGAACGTTGAAATTTCTTTATATCGCCTCTTTACAAGAACAACGTGTTATTTTGAAAAATACAATTTTATTGGAGGCCAATTGTTGAGTTACACAAAATAAAATTCCTTATAATGAATAGACTTACACAGACCTAATAAGATCATTATAAATATTACCTAATGACCAACCGACCAATTTAAGAAAAAACATGGTACTACTCGACAAAACAATTAGGCGCACGACAGTTAAAACGTCATTAGAACTAGGGATTTCCCATCCCGATACGAAATATATTCTATTACCAAATACCAAAAGTATGTAGGTACACCATTATTATAACCTACACCATAGTGGTGTATTTTCAATAGTCGAGTATTTATTAAAGCACTTTCATGTGTTTGATATATTCGCAGACATGGAATATTTTCTTTCTTTTTTTATGTGTGTAAGAGACTGATGATGCCTGTTGCAGCACACATTCGATTTTCGACTTGGGAGACAGGAATACTGAGCCCAATACTCTTCTCTTGTTAAAAAAAAGCATATTTTGAATGTAAGAGTCCTTTCTCTTCCACGAATAGTCTTTTTCCTACCCATTTTGAGTTTTATTGACGAATAATCAATTAATTTAATAATAACTTTAAAAATTCAACAATCACTCATTAAACTAACATTATAACGAAATAACATTAAGCACGTGCTGGCTAACGTAAACACCTAGACGATACACGACTGCACGTCACTAGGGGACGCGCGGGGTAAGAAGCGAGATGCAGGGTATTGGACCACTTTTGTATTATGCGCCTAATTGTTGTGGTTGAGTAATAATTATGAAATTTAACTAAAAAGGTCAATTTGTGCTGGCCACGTTGTTATAGTAAAGAGGCGATATATAAAGAACTACAATGACACTACAACGTAACATAAATATACCTATGTTATGTAGATAAATCAAAGTCAAGGTACAGTTCTAAGTCATCATTATCTAACATCTAATAATCATACTTATCATTCTGCTAATGCAATCGATATCTTATTCAAATCTTTCCAACCCATTTGACAGCGTCGTTAAAACGTTAAAGTAATACATAATGGTGAGCATTCTTTTGAACCCGTCTGAGTAATAAAATTAAAATTTAGGCCTAAACTAGGTCACACGTAAACAGATGCAAAGATCGCTGACCTAAGTCTGCGAGTTTTAATGGGATGCAGTGAAATAAAATCTGGTAAAAACCTTCCAATTTCCATTAAATGGAAGTAAGATTAGCTAAATGTCATTCAAATCATGCCAATAGGTTGTGATATCGCGAAATAAGCGTTGAACATATGTAACATATAATATGAAAATATGCGACGAACAGATAAACTGTTTTCTGTAGTATATTAATTAAAACTAGGCTGATAATCAGTTTAACCAGATTTGCCGCCCGATTATTATTCTTAAGCCCTTTTTCCTGACACGCGGATCTACGGCCGCGTAACGCATGAGGATCCGATCGACAATCCAACAAATCTATATAAGAAAAAGACCCAATCCGTGTCTATACACAGAAACGCATGAGAATTCTAGCCTTTATAAATTATGAAAGATATCTATTCTAGTTATAAAAATACTACTTATCTACGTAAGTTTTATTATTTACGTAATTTATGTATCGTAGGTACATATCTGTGTGATGGGTACCACACAGGAAACCCTAGTGAATAGGTGAATGAATATTATTTTCTTATTTATAGAAGAAATCCACTTATTGTGTTAGTGTCGCGGAAAAATCTTTGCAGTTGGCAACCAGGAAATGTCTCACGTAACATAATCTATAAGAGATAGCCTCGTATGCTCAGCGAGTCCCCAAAGGATTATAATAATAAATATAAAACCACAGAGCAGTGTTTCTTAAAATAGGATACGTGTAATGCTTGGGATACAAGGCGGAATCAAGACAGAATTGCATCTAGAATAAGCTTGCTTGAAAAAGAACAGGCCTATCCATGACATGATGGAGTAGCAAATCGACGCCCCCCAAGAAGAAAATCGTATGTGAAAAATTAGCAATTTGTAGGAAGCTTAGAAGTTTAGTGGATATACAAACATTGATAATCATCAATTATTGTAATGGCTACTTAGGAACCTAATATATACCTAAGTTGCTAAATAGCTATTAAAATCAACAAAGCTTCATACTGTGAATTGGTAATTTTTCATATACGATTTTGTTCTACGCGCCCGTCGAAATATCTATTGATCTTTGTGAACTTTTGTCATTTTTTTATGTATTTATTAGGTGCATAGCTAGACTATTAAACGATTAAAGAAACTTGCGGTTCTTTATAAATTCTGATAGTATACGTTGAAATTTATGTTATAATTCCCTACATGGCAATAGTTTCGACCACGGGACACAGAGGGTGCCGGCTAGATCCAAATTAGGCCAAGGTCGTTTCAGACAAGAGGTAAGAGGTCGAAGAGCGCGCGAAATACAGCGAATCGAGTTTCCAAGAGGTTTTAGGTGCCAAAATAGATTCTTGTTGTTAGGCGGACTTCGTGAAATACTATGCACGTTGATTACACTACTATTTTGTATGGGGAGAGAAATATATGAATATGAATAATTAGATCTAACACCTCAAGGATTAGATCACATCTGTGGACGATCTCAACAAAGGCAATCCTATTCGGGGTTAATTAGAAATGTGTTCACGTCGGTCGTCACTTCAAATTGATTGCGTGCAAGTTGTCTGTGTGTCATTGGTGGTTAGTGTCATTGGGATGGTGACGCAAACCAAATTAATAAAAATGGCTCAGTCAATATGTTATGATTATTGTATAATCATACTTCATACTAATAAGGTAATAGTATGTGAGTGTGTATGTTTGTTACTTCTTCGCGTGTAAACGGCTGGAGCAATTTTCATAAAATTTGATTGGGAGTTAGCTGATACTTGGATTAACTAACATACAGGCTACTTTTTAATGTGGGAAAATACCTAATTCCCACGGAACAATCGATTTTTGTTTATGCGAAGCTGCGGGATTCAACTAGTGTGATATAATACAGATTGCATTTTGAACAAAGAAATAATATTTATACAGTATATTTAAGAGTAATCAAGTTCATTAATAATGATAAAGTCGGTACGTTCCTGATTTTTTAAAAAACAAAGAAGTGTCTAAAAAGAGTGAATAGAAGCAGTTAATTGCAACATGTAATTTCTATTAGCGCAAGAACGATGTATTATTTATGTGATTTTCGACGTTAAATATTTAGATTAAAATTCACGACTAAGGTTCATAATCGTAAAAAAGTATTAGTCTTAGACAACAGTACTTCTGAAGCTTTATTCCGTTTTATCCAGCCCTCAAAAGATGGCAAGCTTAAATATTGAAAAGACAACGTCCCCTCTTCCGCGCCAAAACGTATTTTGGCGAAATAGGTCAAGGCAGCCACTGCGGTGTTTGGAAATTTACGCTACAAGGATTTGCTACTCTTTTGAGTAGCTTATAGAGGCTCCTCTCTAATATGAACCCGGGAAATGGAGAAATAGGCTTATAGTTGAAGTATTGTACTTACAGCATACCAATTTAGGCATCACAAAGGTAAAATAATATGAAATGTAAATAAAAGGCTGTAGCGGTTGAATAATTTGTTATTTAAATGAAAAACATGCGGACAAGTGCAAACAAACACAAATGAATGAATGTAGGAGGTTCAAAGCATGCACGAACAATATTCCAGCGTCTTCCTTCCATTACCTGAAGAATAAAAATATAGGCAAACTGGTTAGTAATATAAGCAAACAAAGGACAGGCATTAAAGGTAAGAAAGCATCGACAAAGCATTATCATTAATTATTGACAACAAAGATATAAGATAGCCTAATGACCCAGTTATGGTAAAGATTAAAAGATATAATAATAATTAAGCCATGCAATAAGCGAAACATTGCCATCCGAATGAAATAACAATATACTAATAATGGCCCCTTGTAATGATTATTGCCTATTAAGAAGATAATAACTGTAGAAGAATGGAAGGTCGAATTAATAAGAGCTTTAAATATAACCAGCTAATTAAAGGATTGCTAATATAGCTTAGTTAACACAAGTTGTATGATAAACATGACGCGGTTATGATTTGTAGTTTTTGCGTGTTTTAAATAGGTATCTAATTGTGTTTTATGCACAATATAATTCAAATATAAACATTATGTATCATAGTATTTTATATTTAACATACAAAAATAATACACAATAAAATATGGAAACTAATAATAAACAAGAAAGAAGAATTGAAAGAAGTACTAACAAAAAGCTACATTGCCATCAATGAATAAGAAACTTTTTGTTGTAACATCATAGGTACCTATTATAGAAGAAAACATAGGTCAACAACTTTAGACTCGTTTTTTAGATCTAAGTTCTATTCATCTTAAGTAGTTGCGTCGACAATGTCGATACTTGCATAATATGGTCCGAGATTCGGTTATACAAGTGCACATAACATAGCTTAGCTGTAAACTCACCATTCACAGGTGACGAGTCACGAGCCAGTACTCGCCGAGCCCAGCATCAGACACTCGCGAAACAACTATACCACACAAACAAACATACATCAAACACACCACAAAAACGCAACGGTCCCCGAAAACCAGTTCTCAACCCACCAACGGTCAGACCCGGCACTTGTCGCGAAAATTAACAACGATTGACCAATTTACGAGTACAAAATCAACTGAAATAGGATAGGTCGACGTAAATCGATTTTGTTAAATCAAAAACAACACACAAAAACTCGAACGCAACACAAACACACGATCGGAAACTTAAAACCACTTTTTCGTATAAAAAGGCCCAAGTTTGTACAGTTTCAATAGGATTTTATTTAAATAAAAATAAAATCTCCTTTCTGTCAGTGTCCATTTATTTCGGCGACTGGCACAGCGCATGCGTAAGTCCGAAGGCGCCACCTGCGCAACTCTGACTGACTGACGTGACGCCGCCGAGCCGTGACGGCTCCCGCGAACGCCGGTTCATAGCATTGCCATTAACAAAAACGTGCCAGTTGCTAGTGTAATACTCTAATTTCCCTATTTCAAGAATTATGTACGTTGGTTCAAAAATATTAACGATTTGCCGCATGATTCCTACATCTAAAGTATTTTAAATTATACTTGTGAGAAAGGTGAATTAAATTCGGTTAGTTTCACACAAGTTTTTTTATGATTCTCGTTATATTTATACTGACACGTTCAAGACACGACCAAGCCATCGCGATGACAAATTGATTCACTTTGATGATAAATTCGAAAAGCGATTTAAAATAAAAGAAAAAAAATTGCAATATCATGTATCTATCAAAAAAGAGGAAAATTTTGTTATTGTAGATTTAACCACCAATGTCTTTCAAATTGTCGTCATTTTTATTTACAATTTTACCGTTAGTTTTTCTCTTGAAATTTAGTGACTATTATATTACTTTGTCGTTATTGTAAAGATAATTATTTGTTGTGATGTCACATTGAATGAGCTTCGAAGTGGATCGGTATTCGTCTGCGTGGGCACATATCGCCCTGTGTGCGGATCTCACTTGGGCCACAGAACCACCCGATGACTTTATTATAGCTAATCAGGTATTTCCTAAGGATAACTAGCATCATAAAACAGCCTGTACTATAAAAACATACTTTTTCGTATCAAGAAACTGTTAAAAGCTCATTTTTGCCTTCGTTTCTGCTAATATCTTCATCTTGACACCCTGAGATTATCTTGAAGTGATCGAAGGGAAATGTTTTGAAGATTAGAGTACCAGGCACCGTAACTCTGAAGAAAATATTTGTTCTTCTTGACATAATGAAGAAAATGTTCTCCATAAATTAAGTATGTTTTCCGTTGGATGGTACGGCAAGGAAGTTGTCGGCATTCCTCAATGTCCTACCGGATTAAAAGATCTGATGATAAATACTCTTAGCATTGTATCCATACATAAATTTAACTCTTATAATTCGTAACTTTGCAATGAGAAATATAGTTTTCAAAAAACAACGTACTTTTCGGAAACATTACCATCATCAAAACACACGCACTGTGACAATTGATTCCTTTTACAGATTTGGTCCTAGTCCCCGGTAATTAAGTAGGCAATTATTTTTAATAATCCATGCTAGTTTAAATTTGTAAACTTATTTTGCAATATAAAAGTATCATACATCTGATGGCAAGTGGCCAATATCGCCCTGGACATCATGGAAATGGAATGAACATGGAATCAGGTGCATGGTTACCTCTGAAGACCAAGTTGGAAATCCTCGGCCTTTTAACTTACCACGTACATTCATATGTCCAAGATCTAACAGGCACTATATTAGACAGAAATAGATACGGCGGTAATGTTTACGAAACCGCATCATACCGGGTTCTACAACCTACGAGTATCTACCAACTTCATTTAAATTCCCCTACAGTGTAACTTCAACTGTTGACTTTAGCTGTAGGTGAATTTAAATGAAGTAGGTAGATAGGTTGTAGCACCTTCTACGGTGCGGCTTAGTAAAACATCACCACCGCATTACAATTGTAAACAGGTAGTAGAACCAGTGTAGTTCGACTGGGGAAGTGCCACCGCCATACCTATTTCTAGCGTGAAGCATTTGTTACGTTTGATGGAAGTGTGTGCTTTCACATGAGGCGACCATCATAGTCCACGGAAGTAGCAACGCACCTGTGATTGACTTCAGATAGAACCCCTGTTCTATATGAAGTTGCTTACAGATGTCCACGAGCGGTAGTGACCACTTATCAACAGGTGGACTGCATGATCGTTTGTTACTTCAATCTTAAAATCCACCGTGTGTAGCATGCGTGTTGATGAGAGCAGTGTGTGTTGATGTTATGCAGAAAGACTGCTATCCATGTCCTGGATTTAATGAGTAGGTACCTAGTCGTTGTGTAGTTATTACCAAAATTAAAAAAATGATGTGTAATTTTCAGCGTCTTTGGACACAGCACTGCCGAGTCTCCCAAGTTCTTCAGGAATCAACTGAAAGTTTACATATAAATAATCAATGTGAATCGACTGGTTTGTATTAGTCATAACATTAAGGTATTAGAAGCGTATTAGGATAGTAATAATTATAAGTTCATTAAAACATGTCATAATGTGTACATGCATAATGCATCCCCGCTTAATCTCGTCAACCCATTATTGTCCCAATGCTGGGCACGGGTCTTCTCTAGAATGAGAGAGTTTAGGCCATAGTCCACCGCGCTGGCCAAGTGCGAATTGGTGGACTTCACACACCTCCGAGAACCTTTTTTTTTTAGAGAACTCTCGGATAGGTTTCCTCACGATGTTTTCCTTCACCGAAAAGCAGTGATAATTAATTTCTAATACGCACATGAATCAGTGGTGCGTGCCTGGGTTTGAACCTCAGACCTCCCGATCGAGAAGGTAAATTTCAACCATTAGGCTATCACTAATGTTTAACATACATACGTCAGAAGAGACGGAAAGAAATAATATTTTCAGCATCTTTAGACTTTTTTATCTGATTCAAGTAGTAAACGAGCATGCATTCCACCTGATGGTAAGTGGTCATTGCCGCCCATGGACATCTGTAAGCAACTTCAAATGCTTAGAATACGGGTTTTATCTAAAGTCAATTGCGTTGCAACTCCCGAGGATTAAGATGGTCGCCTCATGTAAAAATATTCCGGTAACCGTACCCTTCCGTCAAAACGCAAGAAATAGGTGTGGCGGTGGTACCCCCCCAGTCGAGCTGCACTGGTTCTACCACCTGGCAACTTTCACAATCCCGCTAATAAAATAGAAACTCATTCAGCTTATATAGGTATACCTACTTGCGTAGTAAGAGCCTAATACACCTTTCGCCCTCTTGTGTTATTTGTCTAAAGGCCCCCTAATAAATAATATAACACTGGAATGTATCAGATTATAAACGACACAGTAAGCTTGAATACTGTATATGTTATATGTCTGGGCATATAACAATTCCAAAATGTTTTTTAGAAAAACCTGTCGTTACAAATCAAGAAAATGGTAACAGCGGACGGCGGAGTGTGAAGGATGTCATACCAGAATCAAGATTGGCACAATTTTATGGAAATTTTTACTATGATGAAGCCAGGTTTGGTTTACATTTCATATATTTTGTTCAACTCGTGTCTTAGAACCGCTGAAAATCCCAAGTAAAATCCCTTGATTCTCAAAGTTATAAACTTTTGACATGTTTTCCTTCTGATGAAACCATTCATGTCTTTATCTTTCTTGTGTTAATGCCCACGAGTTACAGATAATATTCTCAAAGATAATGCTAAAGGTAAAGTTATTGATACCTATTAGTAGATCGAAGAGCACCCACCTGGAAAGGGTGTTGTGAATGGTCGTGTGAAACCCGGATCATTAATTAAGTAGGTACTATTGAAGAAAAGTCAAACGGCTTCGAATTATTTTTTTTTTATTTTCTGAAGTAGCAAACGAGCATGCAGTCCACCTGATGGTAAGTGGTCACTGCCACCCATGGACATCTGTAATGAACTTCATACAGAACATGGGTTCTACTTATCTGAAGTCAATCACAGATGTGTTTCTACTCCCGAGGACTAAGATGGTCGCCTCATATAAAAGTGTACCAGCAACCACACCCTTCCATCGCAACGCAAGAAATGCTTCACGCTAGAAATAGGTTCTACCACCTGGTGAAAATCATCGCCAAAATCAGAACTCCGAGTAAAAAAAAAATATAGTATGCTAGTGGTAGCCGAATATACCTGATGGTAAGTGGCCACTTTCGCCCGTGAACATCTATAAGCAAACTAATACTATAAAATTTCCTGATTTTATCTAATAAATTCTTCTTACCTGAAGTTGACATCAACAGCTGTCGCCAACAAAGCAGCTGCTGCTTTGCTGGAGGACTAAGTTGAAACCTCTCGAATAAGTTAGTGCGGTAAAAATCCCACATAACCCTGCGTCGCTCCCACGGCGTCGGGTACCTTTGGAAGGTTTCCCCCTCGAAAACAAAAAAAAAAAAAGTACCTCGGGAGTGAAACCACAAAGGCTTCTTTCATATAATTTAGAATCAACATTTAATTACGGTTTCAGGGAAAACTGTTACACAAACACGATGGAGAAATCACCTTCCAGAAGCTATTGCAGCTACACATCTGAAAATTCTGATCTCACAGAATGTTGGATGTTACCAGAGGTACAATATTTGAATCTTCGTAACTTTATGAACCAATTACGTTTTTTTTAATTTTTTTATAACTTTATTGACCATAAAAAAAACAATGGACAAAAGGCGGACTTAATGCTTAATAGCATTTTCTCCCAGTCAACCTTAAGGAAGTGCAGAGAAAATTGAAGGCGTTTATGTTTTCTTCAGTTATATACATTAAAGCTTCTTATTCGCGGAGGTTATGTTAAATGGTGGAGGTGAATGACCAGCCCAAGTACTCAAAGAAAGCTGACACTTAAACAGGAGACGCCGGATCATAATGCTTGGATTTTTTTATTCGCGGATGTAGTCACATCTGCGAGTACGGACGTTTTTAGCCGTGATTAAAACAAAATTGTTACAATTTTTAACCCTTCAATGGAACCATGAATATCAAGGTTTTACTGTATACTCATCTCTTCTCCAGGTAGAATACTGGTTCCGGAAACTACTTGACGAGCCGACGGACCGCAGCGTGCCTCCGCGCCGCCGCAGACAGTATAGGATGCTCAACGAAGATGATTTGTGCGTTTTTTGTACTGATACAATTTGCTTGTATATACCTATTATAGAAGTAGCAAATGCAACCCACCTGTTTGTAAGTGCCCACTGTCGCTCATGAATACCCATAATCAACCCTAGATACGATCAATGTCTCCTTGAAATTAGCCGTATATACGTTGTTATCCTGCAGGATTAGGTTAAACGCAGGGTTGCCAGACATCCCGATTTTTTCATCTAATTTTGATGAAAAAATGACCCGCGCGGGACAAACTCAGTCCCGCTGTCTTGGAAGGACCGGAATTTTGGAAAAAAAGTTCGCCAATTGCCTATGACGATCTGCGGTTTATCGACCATAAATAAAAAAGGTCCGGCCCTCCTACATCAAGAGGCGCAAGGCCCTTTGTGGCCCATGGACTACTGAATGTGTGCCGGCAACTACACCCTTCCATCGAAACGCAAGAACAGCTTCACGCTAGAAATAGGTGTGGCGCTGGTACTTCCCCGGTCGAACTACACTACCACCTTGATTTAAAGGATCAGATCACATATTAAAACTCAGTTACTTTAAGATGGACATTTGTAAGCAACTTCGTATAGACCAGAGCTTCTATCTGAAGCCAATCGTTGGTGCGTTGGTACTCCCGAGGACTAACATAGATGAGGATCTGACTTACGTGCACTAACCTTTCAATCATTACTAATACTTCTGGATTTAATCTGGGAAAATGTAGATATGCCACTTTCTATATATAATTCCTATATCTTCTTTCAGTTTAGGATTTTTGGGATAGCAAAGATAATAAAATATACCTAAATAGCAGGTAGGTGTTGGGTCGCGAGGCCTTTCTAGTCGCGGGGCTGGTAGTATTTGCTACTTTTGATATGTGGCTAATCCGGCACTGTACTTAAATATTTTATGATTTATTTATTTATTTTTTGCACCTTTACAAAAGTTACAATAGGGCAAACTTAATGCCTGATGGCATTCTCTGCCAGTCAACCCTGGGTGGCTGGAAAATTAGTGGCAGGTGTTAATTTTAAACGCGAGCAATAGAAATATTTAACATACGTACTTACCCATAATTACATATACATATATCATAAATAAATATTTATATTATAAATACATATAATACACACAATAAATATATAAAATACATAAAATTATTATATAAAAATAAAATAATAGATGATTAGGAGACAGTAGTAGTGCTCAGATAATGCTCTCGGACAAGCTTTTTGAATATAAACTTCTGGGCGCTTTCCTGATATCAGCGGGCAGGGCGTTCCAAAGCAATACCGCCTGAACAGTGAAAGAGAAATGAAAGAAACTGCTAGTATGCGGTGGGATGTTTGCTCTTAAGTTATATTGTTGTAAAATAAATAAGATATAACAATACAATAAACGGACACCGATCGGCAGCTAGCGGGCGCTGGGGCTCGAGCGGCACACCAGCCGCCACCGACGAGGCGATTCTAGAAGCGAGGATACGAAGTGTACGGGCTCTTTGGAACCCCAATCCACATCAGAGACGGCCAAGAGTTCCCAGCCCACCGCCAGTGCCAAGGAAGATCAGGGCAAGACGACGCCAGCCAAGGAGAATCAGCGCCATGGCTCCTCCGCCTCCGTATTGTCTTGATGCATCAGCTCAGCTCTTCTGCGATCCGACGTGCAAGGTAAATTATTCTATTCATCTATACTAATCTATACTAATATTATAAAGCTGAAGAGTTTGTTTGTTTGTTTAAACGCGCTAATCTCAGGAACTACTGGTTGGAATTGAAAAAATATTTTTATGTTGAATAAACCATTTATCGCGGAAGGCTTTAGGCTATATAACATCACGCTGCAACTATTAGGAGCGAAGAAATCATGGAAAATGTGAAAAAACAAGGAAAATTATTCATCCTTGAGGGCTTTCGTTGCGTGCGCTGCGAAAACGGTTCAAGATACCAAAAATATATGTATGAAAGAAATATTCCTCTTGAATGACTATGTATATGTCATGTATTTTTTAAGCGCGGGCGAAGCTGCGGGTTTCAGCTAGTCAGTTTATATAGGTCTACTGTTGGACATAACCAACAAATGGGGTTTTTTGCCAATAGTATCCGCGCCTGTCCTATAGTGTTGAAGACTGCAATGTATGTTAATGTTGTTGATAAAGCAGGAAGATTTATTACTACATTTATTAATACATAGGCTTAAAATTAACATTACAGGTAATCCCAATTCGTTAGTGCACCTAATTTTCCAATTAATTATCATTTCTAAATAATCTAAATATTCAATAAACAATTACAGTAATATACTATAGACCACTACGACCACTACACCACTATAGACCACTACGGGACAAAGTTCAGGAGATTTGCTGCCCATCTCCTGTACTTTGTCCCGTAGTGGTCTCATGCAATATCCCTGTGAGAGAGTGGTGCTATTTAAAACGGTCACCATACGGCACAGTTACAAACTTTTGATTACAAATGTTGGTACTTGAAGGTACCCATACTCTGTAAAGGTTAAATACTCCTAATAGATAGAACACTAGGTAGAACAGTAATATAATATTTTTTGGATTATCCTATAACAACTATGCTTGCAAAAAATTCCGCTCGAAGAGAGGTCTCAATAACTGAGTTTTAATTACCCATCAAGAACGATAAGGCATCTTACTTAATTTTAATGTTATTTATATTTTGCAGTTTCAGTTCGAATCGCCGCGACCACCACAACTTATTGACTGCCAACGCGCCATGGGTCGATTATCAGCTAGCGTCCAAGCGGTCATACGGGCTTCTACAGCTCGTTGTCAGCCGTATAGAGGAACTAACGTCACTCGTTATGCACCCACGGGCCAGAGACCCTTGCGATGTCAAGACAGGCGTTGCACGATTTGGTGGCCGAGGGATCACCCATCCCCACGACTCGATCACAGATTTCAACTCACTACAACCCAACCTACTCAACCCACTCAAAAACTTACAGTAGAAACGCCCGCAAATAACAAGAAATCCGATGATTTGCAAAACGATGAGAAACCAGAAGATCAGACAACAGATGAACCCCAAAAGAGCACGGTAACAGAAACTGCAGTAGATACATCTAAAACAAGTCAACGAGAAAAGGTCGTTGTGGACGGTCAAATGCCTTGCACTAGTTCAGCGTCCATTGACTTGGGTGTAAGGAAAAAGAGACTATATAGTACAGTACTCAGTATGAGCGCACCCTCTTCAATCAATTTAGCTGCATCTGGATGCGTCAGACTGTCCCAGAAACTAGTTACTCCTGGCTTGTTACGGCTCAATCCAAAACTCGTTCTTCCCACCAGAATAAGACCGCCAAATGTTGATAATAAATTCGAGGAATTAGAAAAAGAAGCACTGGAACAATACAAAGCATCAGACGAGAGCATAGACACTAAGTTTCGTGAGCTTGAAAAGCAGGCCGTCGAACAATATAGCACAAGCAATAGTAACACTAGTTGCAGCAGCGGAAACTCTGCTGAAAAGAAAGGTTCCGGCTCCTCTGTTAGTTTCGAAAATGGTTCGCAAAATGGCAAAAAGTCAACAAAATTTCACAAAGAAAAGTCAGTCGATAGCGTCGTGATATATTCTCAGAATTTTCCGGATCTAAACGCTAAAGTACAAACAAACGGTTCAGCGAATCTAAAAAACTTCCACAACCCCCCGAGGGGGGAAAAAAAGGATCATAAGTTGAGCAAAAGCTTGCGTAATCTGAAATGCGATACTCAGAGAGCAGCCTCTGATAACGATTATGACGCTAGAGAGACTAAAGCGAACCACAAAGGTCCAATGCGATGGACGTACCACACAACTCCGAAGAAGAGGCATTTGGCATTGTGTGCTTCTGACTTCTCTTCTGATGAAGAGTTAGAAGACGCTGCGTGCTCAATAAAAGACGCTGGGCCTTGTATAAAGAATCGTGCCACGGGAAAGGTTAAAATGTCGGCCCATGGAGGAGGCGATTTGAACCCCATCATGAGAAAAGCGTAGCAATTACCTGGATACCAATTAATTCGTGTTTAAATAAATATAACAAAAAAATGTTCATTGTTGATGATGTGAATCGTGTTATGTGCAGAGATCCTATGTCTGTAAATTGGTTTGTAACGTCAATAACATTATTTTATATTGTAGACTTTTGGTGCTCAAGATTTTGATATGATTATTTGAAGGTGTTTTAGTGAGATCCAAACATAAGCAAATGTGTATCGAACTCAGCCACATTGGCCGGTCCAAGATGTTTTAGCATGTGCTTGTTTTACTAGTCATAAATGCTTGGTATATAACGCGTCGTATTATTTAAAATCAATTTACCTACTTAAATCTGAAACTATACCTACTACTGAAAGTCATTGTTGTTTTAAAGTCGCTGCAACTGTGACAAAGAAGTGAGTAAACTAGACGCCCCCTATCTCTCTATCGCATTTATTGACTGCTGGACGCAGTGATTCACTACTGTAATACTGCCCATGTCCTTAACCATTTTTTCCTTTTTACACGTCGATACTTACCATGTTTAGTAAGAAAAAATATACCAGCCGAATTGAGGACCACCTCCTTTTTGAAGTCGGTTAAAGTGCATTGATAGATTGATTTCTGGTAATCGGTTAAGTCCCTCACTAAGTACAATTGGCAATTGTTTTCATTTTAGGCAACTAAGACCTTCAGTCGTGCATTTCACTTTGTTGTTATCAACAGTTTGAATAATAACCATCAACGTTCCGATATCAAATAACTATGGAAAGTTTGTAAGAAGTTGTATCCTTCAAATATTAAGAATAATTTATCTGAGAGAACAATTATCTGAAACAACAACAGTTGATAAATTATCTTCACTAATAAATATATCATAACCCATTATCAACACGTAAGTACCGCAACCGCATCTATTGTCTCATATCGCTCCTAGTATACACGAAAATTTTACAGTACAACGAACAGTTTTAATCTTTACTTCATGTGGCTTTTTCCTGTCACGCAGTTTTACGTCCACACGCGTGTCCTCAGACCAGCCAATTCCGTCTTATAGTTCAATACATACACACGCACAAGTCTCAAAGCAACTACACTAAGTATTTATATGCGTAAAGACGCGTGTGGAGTGATATAAACCCGTATGACAGGGAAATAATCCATACTTGGGGCAAATTCGATTTGGAATAAATGTAAACAAATCACAAAATTTCCTATGTAGAGTTATCACCAACTTGCACGAATATGTACACAAATGCATTATATTCAACCAAAGTAGGCATTAAATTTTCGCGAAGTAATTTAATTAAGAAGAGTTGACTAACGAATAAGGATCAACTGCAAGATAATATGCTAAAACCGAACAATATCAATACCATTATCGTCATTGTATAACTAATGATGTTACAACCTTAATTCCATGAAGGGATTTGCAACCTATTATAAGTTACAGGTGAAACTTAATTACCTATTAGTAAGTTTTAACTGTAACTTATAATAGACGGCTGATAAAACAACAAAAAGTTTCATTCCCTTACCTGTCAGTGGTTTTTAGGCATGAAATGAAATGTCTTTATTTTTGCATAGGCCTTCGGGGGCGCTTACAAATTGTCAGTTACATTTATATATATTTTTTTACACTACCACCGGATCGGAACACGACCTCAACTGAGAAGATCCGGCAAGAAACTCTTTGTTATTAAACATTCCATATCGAATTTGCCCCGAGTTTATGTCGGTATACTCGTATATAATTAAGCACTGTTTGTCTAAATATTGATCTACATGCTAGATATAATATACTACATATATTTTTCTATTATGTCTTATATAATAGATAGTACGTAGTAGGGATGTAACGGAGGTCACTTATCGGAACCGACGTCGGAATCGGAGTTTTTAAATTCATTTTATCGGAAGCGGAATCGGAATCGGAGGTGGTATCAGTCAATAAACATTATGGCAAAAAAAAAGTGTTTTATTCGGACAAAGTACATGTGAAAAAAAACTGACTTAAATACTGTCATATCAACGCACAGCCCGAACGAATTTAATTAGAAATTTTGCACTGTTTCCTTTTATAGTGTAGGTGAGCACCAGGAAATATTTTTAGTAAATTACTCCTTAATGGGATAAAAATGGAGAGGAAAGTTTGTATGAAAGTCCATCAATTTTGATGCAAATTTAATGAAACTTAGTATTGGGCTTCGTGGTTCAATATATTGTTGACAAAATGGTAATGGATAAAACATATTGTGCTCTGTGCGAATGAGGTTGTCGGTTCTGCTGGTACATTCTTATGCTAGAAGAACATTCCCCTCTTAAAAAGAGGTTACGCAGTTTAATAAGAAAGGTGAGGAAGGAACTTTTTTTTTAATTAATCCACCATTTTCTGTTCATATTTAAACATTACAGCTTATTTGATTCAATACTACATCATTGAACTGCTAGTAACTACATAAGTAAACCATTTCAACTTTAATTACAAAGTAAAAAAAAATGTGTGTAACACGACGACAACAAGAATTGGCATGTTTCTTAATAACATTTTCCCATAAACAGTTAACAAATTACCTAAATCAGACGACCTCTGATATAAACCTCCGATATAAAAATTTCGGAACCGGAATCGGAACTGAAGGTGCAATTACAATCGGAAGTTCCGATTTATCGGAACCGGAATCGGTGCTCCGTTACATCCCTGGTACGTAACACCTCATAGACGAAAATAATCATTTCCAACAGCAAGATCCTTTATATATTCAAATATTTTATTAAAAGAAAAACAAGCACTAACACAATAAAATAACAATATTTAATGTAACTTTGGATCAATAAGTATCAAGAATCAACAAGTCTTTCCTAAGCTCTGAGTTAGTAAATAAGGCCTCTTGGTCAGCTGTCGAGGAATTTCTCCAAGTCTGTTTGGTCGTCGTCCAATTGTATTTGTTCTAAGGTCACTTGTGGTGATGGTGGTGAGGCTGGAATAGATATAAACATTGAATTAGATCACTTCTATTAACTCTGACGGACGGAACACCGCACAAACGCCTCTATACTTAAAGAACTTGGCATAAGACTATCAGCTCTAGTGCAAAGTCGCATTCTAAACTTCTTCGGCCACGTCACTAGGAGAGGAAACGACTCCATCGAACGTCTGGTAGTTCAAGGCGGAGTGGAAGGCACCAGATCACGAGGTAGATCACCGATGCGATGAACCGACCAAATCAAGTCCGCCGTGGGCGGTCCATTGTATGAGTGTACCAGAATGACCTCGAACAGAGCGGAATGGCGTGAGATAGTGGAGAAAATTACATCTGCCAATAATGTCCTGCATGATGATCACGACCGCTCTGCCAAGAGCGAAACGGAAGAATCAACTCTGATATTTACAATATTAAAAGTCTCGCCATAAGAGATACAAATTTATCATACTAATCATACTAATATTATAAGGGCGAAAGTTTGTGAGTGTGTTTGTTACTTCTTCACGTCTAAACTGCTGGAGCGATTTTCATAAAGTTTGGTAGAGAGTTAGCTGACACTCTGGATTAACATATAGGCTACTGTGGGATAATATCTCATTCCCAATCGATACAACGATTTATTTTCGACAATCGATACATCATTTTAGTATTATATAAGATAAAAAGTAAAGCTAAAATGGCAAGAAAAACTACAGACTACGCGTTTTACAATTGTATGGCGAAATAGTTAATTACAAAGCATCGAAAACAACGCAGGCGGCGGCGTGAGACGTGATTTTTTTCAGACATTAATAGACCCGACTGCATTTATCTTTTAATAATTTTTAAGTTTTCCGCATCCTCGCACGCTTATAAACATAGTTGATTTCCATCATTAACAATGAGACTGAATTAAGATAACGAGCATGCATACCATCTGAGGGTGAATGGTCGCTACTGTGGACATCTATAAGCAACTTCATACAGAACAAGGATTCTATCTGAATTCAATCACAGATGCGTTGCTGCTCCCGAAGACTAAGAAGTCACGGGGCAATTTTCACTCGCGTGCGCCGCGGTTGTGGGCTCGCATCTTCTGTAGTATGCAGATATACTTATATGCAAAAAATTAAAGCATATCTCACGACACGTTTGTCGCCCGCGATGTACGCAGTGGGTCCCGGATTCGATTCCTAGTCAGACAGGTATTGGAATGATGAGTTTAGATTCTTGTTCTGGGTCTGGATGTTTGTGTATTCATCTTTCTGTGTGTCCATGGCACCCTCGACACGGGAGAAAATCCTACTGTGGGGCTATGAGTGTAAAACGCGTTTTTTTAATTTCCAAGCCATACATACAAAAATACATGAGCTTAAATACTATCAACTGTTATTTGACTCAGTAAAAATTTGCAACTAACCTGAGGGCACTGTCCCGCTAACTAAGTACTTGGCCATGTCCACCTGAAACGCCACTGCACTGGTCTCCCTCCTGGCTTGGAGTTCCACCAGCTGTCTTCTTTCCCTCTGCGTGTTCTGTTCTGCGTTCTCTTTCGCTAACTTCGATCTGATCTCTTCTAGGCCCGCTGCAAAGAAAATGTAATTTTTCTGTTAAGATTTTTTTGGGATTCAAGTTCAAGATATGAAGGTTCCAAATAAATTTACAGGTAAATTTATTTACTTCATATCCTGAATCTTGGTTATGGTAAATTTCACAGGTGGTAGAACCAGCGATTTTTCTTTTCTTTATGAACCCGAATAAAATAGTGACCAAACTGGATTAAATATATTAAAGCGTTTCAAGTTGGTAGAACCAGTGTAGTTCGACCGGGGAAGTACCACCGCCACACCTATGTCTAGCGTGAAGCATTTCTTGCATTTCGATGGAAGGGTGTGGTTACTGGCACACTTTCACATGAGGGGACCATCATAGTCCTTGGGAGTAGCAACGCATCTGTGATGGACTTCAGATGAAACCCATGTTCTGTATGTAGTTAATTACAGATATCTATGGGTGGCAGTGAACACTTACCATCAGGTGGACTGCATGCTCGTTTGCTACTTCAGTCAGATAAAAAAAAACAGCATTCTTATGTGCTGCTGTGTTTTGGCTTGAAATGTATCATAATGGTCATATACTGCCCTCAAAAAAACAAAAGCAGTATCTAAAAAAAGGCTTTTTTTGATTTTTAAGTACCTTATGTTCTAAGCCAAATGTCAGTCAACTTCGCAAAAATTTTAGTTTGAGAATTTCCTTTCTCCCAATTTACAAAGTAATACAAATTTTCTCAAAACTAATTTCAAATAAGATACCACTTTTGTGCTTCTTAGGGCAGTACAGTTGTGGCAGTATCTGAGGCATTCTTACTTGGCTCGAAGGAGAAGAAATGCATCCGTAAATAATTTATTTATACCAATTTATACCATTTTCTTACAACACACCTGATTATAGTCAACATGACTGATGGCAGGTGTAAAAAGGGAAAAAAAATCCATAAATAATCTCAAGTGGAACTATATTAAAGAAATCTTATAGAGATAGAATTAACACGAACCTGTTGGGCAGGTGCCACTCATATTTCTAATAATATGGCTAGTACTTGAAGCAGTTCTGGCTTTTCATTTTAAAGGTATGAATGTTTACATTCATATGAGGCAGGGTTACAATTAGGGATTGCAATCCGGCATCATTTTCACTGGATCCGGCCGTTTTTTTTTCAATCTGGCCAGATCCGACTGGATCCGGCGGCATTAATCGAACGGTTAAAACAGTGTAAAAAAGGATCGATTTCTAACGGTAATTATTTTTGTAATGTGAAATCTTTGTCAAAATATACAATCACCAAATCTGGTGGAGGTCCGGATCCGGTGGTGAATTGGTAGCGGATCTGGTTTGTGTAAATTTGTGCCGGATCCGCCGGATTACCGGATCCGGTTTTCCGGATTGCAATCCCTAGTTACAATGTGGTAGAACAAATGTAGTTTGACGGGTGAAGTACCACCGCCACACCTATTTCTAGCGTGAAGCAGTTCTTGCGTTTCGATAGACGGGTGTGGTTGCCGGTACACTTTCGAATGAGGCGACCATCTTAGTCCTCGGGAGTAGTAACACATCTGTGATTGACTTCAGATGGAACCCATGTTCTGTGTGAAGTTGATTACAGTCCATGGGTTGCAGTGACCACTTACCATCAGGTGGACAGCATGCTCGTTTGTTACTTCAGTCAGATAAAAAAAAAGAGCAAAGTCCTCTAAAGTAGCAATACATGTTCTATTTGAAGTTCCCTACAAATGTCCACAGATGGCCATGAGCACTCACCATCAGATGACTGCACACTTATTCTGCTAAGTAGGTCAATCATACTCACCCATCTTTTTTTCCTTGTACAAACTGAGATGATAATGGTGGTCCAGCTTCCACTTCTCCATCTTGCTTCGCTCCACAATATCCTCGAATTCAACCAGCTGCTCTTCCACATCTCTCAACAACGTTTTCACTGTCTTCAGGCTGTCCACGCACTGCGCCACCGACGCCGTCAGCGCCGGCAAGTGAGCTAAATTCTGCGCCAACTCATTAGCACTCTGCAAGCGCGATTCCGTTGCTTTGTGCAATTCTAATATGATTTTATCCACTTCCTCAGCTGCCTTTCCGTTTTTGTCCGCATTACTGTGCAACTCCACCCATTGGTCCTGATATTTCTCCAGCAGAGCCCCCCCAGCACCGTAGTTAACTCTGCTCTCGCTGGAAACTTTCTGTTTCTCCTTAAAAATGTTCGTCACTTTCTGAACTTCTTGTAACGTCTGTCTAAGGTTGTTGTTCGAAGCCAAGCCGTCCTGTACTACAGATATAAATTCTTTAAGGTTTCCAAGCATATTTTACAGTTTAAATACTAATAAAAACATGTTAAATACAAAGACAGTCGTGGTAATTAGTATTTATTATCAAAAAATGACAATGAGTGACAGCTCATAGCTCACATGACATTTGACATTAGAATATTGACACGTCAATTACACAGAGTATCAAGAAGGAGTAATAAACAAGTTGAGAAGCTTAAGATGGGCATTCACGTTACAACGGTCGCATGGACTGTCGAACGGACTGTCGAAAGTTCGATCACCATACGTACTTTGCGACTGGGTCGTACAGACGGTTCTGCAAAGATTCGTTGGTATTTGTTTAATGTATTCAAACTTATATCTAACATTACAGGAAACTTTAATGCCTTAGAAATGTAATTTAAATAACAATTTTTTTTTCATTTTATTCCACCATGTTTACGTCTTTACAATAGCAGGTCTATTTTATCACCGATTTGCTTGGTCGAACGGACCGTCTCAAACATCGACACTCTCGTTACAGGTGTGTCCTGTCGCAAGGTTCGATGAATACTTCAACGGACCTGCGACCTACCCTTGGTCGTACAGTCTGCCTTAGGAACACGATCAAACTTGTCGCATATGACTGTAGTCCGTTCGACAGTCCCTGCAACCGTTGTAACAATGCCTTTACTGTTGAATGCGCTTTTTGAAAACTGTCAAATTCTACTATCCAGGGTTATATAACATCGCCAGCTGAGCAATTTATCAATTTCGTCCAGATTAGTTTTTAAATTGAAATGATAAATCAATCTTAAAACCTAGACTTTATGTTAATTGTCTATATAATGTTTAATTTTTGATTAACTATTACTTATGTATAATGCCATAAAATAAATGAGATCTTTAAAAAATTGGTATAAAACGAAAAAAATACGTAGAATCTCTACTAGTGGCCGACCACAGATTTAGTTCAGCCTGGTTCCGTCTTAAAAAGAAGATTTATCAGAGATCAGCTGCCACATAGGTACGTTCGTGAACTTTTGTACTGCATTTGGTTGTACTCGAATGCATTGTAGATTAAAAAGAGGACCTAGAAGATTCCTACATTTTCGTAACTCTAGGATAGTGTCGGTTTTGGTTGAAACTAGGATAAAAGTTGAAAGTTTCTTTTCAGCTGCAAAACGAATTCCGATCGGTCACTGAAATAAACTGTAGTTGTAGTCTGTCCATTAAAAGTATTCTGTGGTCTTTATAAATATATGACAGTAATACAGCTTCCTGACAGCCTGTCAGTGTCAGTATTTGAATTTTGAAATTTGTCAGTTGGAATGTTTAAATTCAATGGAACAAAGTTACAAAAGTTTGTTCTACTTCTAAAACAACACAATAGTAGTAATAGGAATATGATTTTCAGTACTTTATAAACAATACTCATTATACGTATCTGGCGATTTTAAGTTCTTTTGGGAGTTGTGTAACTTAACTTTGTAAAGCCAAAATGAGTGCTGAAAAATTGAGTAGTGAAGAGGTGCCCGAAAAGTTCGTAGAATGGTTGCTAACTATGGGTTATCCGGTAGAAAAGGTTCCTACGGTCGACAAGGTTGCACAGTAAGTACTAAAATTGTTATTATTGAAAAAAGATCAAATGTAAGTTGAAGTCTTAAGTTAGTAAATAAAAAAATAGCAAGATATAACGAAAAACTAAAAAGTCGCAATCACACTAATAGGGACACTATTAGTAGTAGTAAGTAGAATCACAATCAAATCACAAGAAAAAATATTTACTTTGTGATCGTCACAAGCAATAAAAATAAAAGATCAAATATAGTCTAAGTTAGTAAATAAAAAAAAATGCAAGATATCGAACAGTAAGAGTCGCAACAACACTAATAGTTTATGTAGTATATTTAAATGCCAAGCAATATTATTTACTTTGAGATCAGCACAAGAAGGTAATAAAAATTAAGTATTTAAGCTTGTTATTTTGCATAACATGAGATGTAAAATAGTTAATTTTAGATTTATTATTTTTACTAAACTACTTGTGAGAAATGCTGTATAAGACTGTGTTATAGGAAGTATTCAGATATATATTTAATTCCTTTGATTTAATACTTTTGTGGATGGCACAGGGCCACTGAAGAGGTTTCGGTGACAACCTATTATTGTCCCACTGTTGAGTATGGCCAAGTGCTAATTAGTGGACATCACACACCTCTGAGAACTTTTTTTTAAAGAATTCTTGAGTGTGTAGGTTTCCTCACGATGTATTTCTTCACCAAATAGCTAGGCTATCACTGCCTATACTGACAGTTTTTCAATTATATATTATATTGGAGACCAAAGAGTTGGCATGCCTTCTGAACCACTAAAAGTGAAGAGTCATAATTGACCTCCCATCCAATTGTCATATACTGGATGTATACATACACTGACCTATATTCTGTAGCATTGCAGATAAATTCTTTGCCCTGTGCTTAATATTTTTATTCATCAGGAAATGTCGAGGTCAGTATTATATGGTATGGAGGAGTTTGATGGAGCATGTGCGTCCAAAAGATGAAATAAGGGAGAAGAGGCTCAAAGTTTTCTGTGATGATGTGAAACTTTGCCAGAAAAACAATGTTTTTAATGAGGTATGTTTAATATTAGACTAAATTATTGTGGATTTTTTGTTTCTGTTTAAGGTTTAAGAAGCCAATGAACACGCAATCCATCAGGTAAGTGGCCACTACCACCCATGGACACCTGTGAGCAACTTTCTACAGAACATGGGTTCTATCTGAAGTCAATCACAGATGCATTGCTACTCCCGAGGATTATGATGGTCGCCTCATGTGAAAGTGTGCCGGCAACCACACCTTTCTATCGAAACGCAGGAAATGCTTCACGCTAGAAACAGGTGTGGCTGTGGTACTTCCCCGGTCGAACTAAATTGGCACTACCACCTGTGATAGATAAGATTCTTTCTACTTTACACAGGGCTTGGTTAACGCTTAGGCTAGTTAGGCTGCAACCTAGGGCCTTTTTTTTGGTTGGCAAAGTTTATTAGACTTAGATTACATTATTTATATACTCTCATTTTTTTCAGTTTGATTTAAATTTGTATAGACTTAAAGACATTTGTTTTTAAGTTGTCAAACTGCAATTCAGTATTCGTGAAACATTCGCATAATTCTTGTGAATGTCTAAATATGTGCAAATTTTATATTATATTTGTGGATATGAATATTCATTATATCACTAATCAGTTCTGACAACCCACCTGATTATAGTCAACATAACTGATGGCAGGTGTAAAAAGGGGAAAAAAAAAACTAATCAGTTGTGTGAGCTATGTTAAAATTTTCAAAATAAGTAGTTAACAAAGTCAAAACTACAACTTTAAGCTGACCATAATGCACCTGGTGGGGGCGCATCCTCATAATCGGGCTCTGTTAAGCAGAAAAGATCCAGTTAACATATTGTGTGAATTTGATTTATAATTCACGATTATATCCATGATCTACTAATGAAGTTTGATATATGCACAAAACATATTACTTTTTAAAATGTACATGTTATGTCTTATAAAACTGGCGATTTTTAAAAAGTAATGTAACATTAAGATTTTTTATTTTACAGTCAAATTTTGAACTGTGTTTACTCAAAAGTAAAAAAGTTGTTGGATCTTTTCTGCTTACCCTATGAAGCAGAAAAGATCCAATAGCTTTTTTACTTTACAATTAGCCTAGGGCTGTTAGAACTCTTGATCAGTCACTCACTCCTACACCTAGTTTTTTATGGTCCACATTCTAAATGCTTACAATAAAACGTTTCATAATACCAAGCGGGTTTAAACAATTTATTTCAGTTGATTTTTCAAATAAATGTAACTTATGTCTCATTAATTATATAGTCTTCTTATATTCTTTAAATTTTAATTTGTTAAAATTATATTCAGAGAAATAGTTTCAAATATTTATTGCTTGAAGTGCAACGTTTGAATCAATACAATAACATATGTAGTGCAGAGACCTATCAGAGTTATTGGAAAAACACCATCAATAGAGAAAGCACGTAGGACGACGAATTTGAATGGCCGGAGCTCGAAGGTTTCCAAGGTGAATTTGATTTTGTCACATAGTTCCTGATCTGTAAGTAGTGTTTTATGAGTTGTTAGTTCTTTACCGTAATACTGCGCCTTTATACATAAAAAGGGGGTCGTCCATGAATTACGTGAGACCTCCTGTAGGCGGACTGCCTTTTTTTTTGTTTTCGAGGGGGAAACCTTCAAAACCGACGAGGTACACGAGGTACCCAACGCCGTGGGAGCGACGCAGGGTTATGTGGGATTTTTACCGCACTAAAACCCGCAAAAAAAATATGAAATAACGGTAAGACTAAAGCAGTGTTAAAATTGCCCATCAACTTCAAGGAAAACGTAAAATAAAGGAGAACATAATCATCAATTCAATACTATTTCTTGCTTGTTTCTGTAGTTATTAAGGATAAAAAAATATTACATCAATTATGCATTTAAACTAAATTTGATTGTAAATCAACTGTCATGGCCCATTGAGTATTGTTTGAAAGCAGGTTCTGATGGGTTGCAGCAACATCTCGCAAAAGCGTTTCGTTTCCGGTATGTGTGCATGACCCGTCTTACTCGTCCGTCCTCTCGTCTTGTCCTCTCTCTTGTTCCCCTAGACCGATTCTATGACTTTGACAGTCAATGACGTCATTGCAAGATATGAAAAGGATAGTTGTTAATATAAAAAAGAGAGAAGAGAAGAGTCATTGTTAGCATGTCCTATACCGTAAGTGATCAGGAACCTTATATCCGCAACATAAGGTATAATATTATAAAATGTACCTATATTTACTAACAGTCTCGTTGCTAGGTTACCATTGACGCCGGAACATTTGTGACAATTTGGGTGGTATTAACATTATGAGTTTATGAACGTCCTGACATTTGGGAGTTTAAGATGTTGTCAACAATTAGAACACGTAGGTTGTGCCGATATTATTGAACACTTTGATTGTATCTAACAATATGGACACTTTGAACGCCACTAACTATATGCTGCTGACTGTACAATTCTATTTAAAAGATAAGATTATTAAATAGCTTTTTGGCTCGGATGTACAGTCACGAGCAATAAGATGTGACTATGGAAGATTGGCAAAAGTATCTGACCCAAGAAGGAGTTCAATAATATCTGACTACACGAACGCAGCAAAAGCATTGAAAGGCAGCATAATGCAGTAGCGTCAAAATTATGTGATTTGACGTTCATCTACAAATTTTGACGCTACTGCATTATGCTGCCTTTCAATGTCAGATATTTTTGTTGCGTTCGTGTAGTCAGATATTATTGAACTCCTTCTTGGGTCAGATACTTTTGCCAAATCTTCCATAGTCACATCTTATTGCTCGTGACTGTACTTACACGTTATGATATACAAAAAGATTGCTTTCAAACTTCAAAATGTTAACCTTAAGTTCGAAACACTTACCTTTTTAAACCAATTGTCGAGGAACACATACATATGCATGATAACTTTTGGAAAATTTGACAAAATCAATACTGCCATCTGAAATAAGGTTCGTTTTATTGTATGTAGGATTTTATTTGATTGTGTTCATATAATTATAAAATTGCGTCTATTAATCTGATATGGGACGTAAGTTTTGCCATTTTGAAAAAATAAAACCGTTTTGGCAAGTGAGAAAGCATGTCTTCTGTCGATCGATAGCTTATGTACATTATTATTAAAACCGCTTCAATAAACTAGTCGCCCGTCGCATCGGACGAAATTCGACCGTAATTTAAATCAGAGGTGTTACTAATACCCGTATCCGCATCCGCAAATGCGGATTATTCGCATTCATTCAGACATCTGCATCCGCATTCACATCCGCATCAATCAATGCGGAGTTTTACGGATGCAGATTCACATCAACAAGTAACTACATGCAAAGAAAGTGGGCGGAAGCAGTATGGCACGTGCTTCGCGTTTGCTAACTTCATTCAAATTTAATTTAATTAAATGTCAACTTCAAATATAATTTACCAATTTTTAAGTTTAATTATTAAACAAAGATTTTTTTTTGAAGCTCAAAATTCTGTTGTGTCATAAGTAAAACTAAAGACTTGTGTAAATTTATTTTAGAAATATGATTAAATAAATTTAAAGTTAATTTGTGTACCTTAAACGCTCAACTGTGCATTAACAACATTGTAATTAGATTAAGTTAGTTAAGTTCTCATGTAAGTGAATATGTATTCTTAATGAGAATAAATTTCTTAAACCATAAACCATAAAGTTAATTTTAAATTGATTTTTTGCTATCTGTGCACTCAAAATTTAAATAATTATCCTTTTAAATCCGCATCCGCATCCGCATTGAATCCGCATCCGCATCGAATCCGCATCCGCGGATGTGAACTTCTAATAATCCGCACCCGCATCTGCATCCGCGGATGTCTAAAATTTTGCATCCGTAACAACCCTAATTTAAATTAAAAAACTAAACTTCATATTGTCCAAAGTAGTACGAATATTTCTCAAATGCAAATAAGATGTAATAATTTCCAAGTAATTGTGAACGCACCCGTTAAATTTAAAAAGAGGTTTAATTAGCTAAACCGCATTTAAAAGCGGGTATTTTGACAAACATTTCTGACGTTATGTGTTTTCATAATTAGACATTGAATGTTATATTTCGTTTATTATTTATGTGTTTGTGACAAATGCACAGTAGTGTGTGTAATGTGTTTTTAGTTGATTTTATGTATGTTTAAGTATTATTTGAAAAAATAAATGTTAACATTCTGCACTCCTTCTCTACGTCCACTATAACCGTGCAAAGTTACATACTAATCGGTCCGCGGCACAATACTTAAAAATGCTTCACAAATTTTTGCTTCACGTATTAATATATAGGTAGATAAATTTATTACCAATAAATGTAACGGCCAATTGTCACCATGGAAGCTATCAAGGAGATTATTATATGAAATTACGACTTTATTCAATTTCTTAATGTTTTCCGCAACCGATTCGTTAGCTCCGTTTGATATTTTCAACATCTCCCTAAGCGATTTAACCCGTAAATGTAAAATATCGAATGCCATAATCATGGGAATATAACAAACAGATACAGATATTGTCATTGAGATAAATATAAACATTTGAAGTAATGATGTCGTATTAATAATGTCCAAATATATTTTATAAGTAACAGAAGTCAATGATACTATAAGAGCAATATATGATCGCAAAGAAACAAAAGAACCGCGGTAGCTGCAGAAGTCGTCGAAGTTAGCGACTTCATCATAGAACTTCGTGAAATAAATTTGTCCGCTTATAAAAGATGTGAGAATAGTCAAATAAAACTCACAATTTAAATAGATATACTTAGATTTAAATAAAACTGTAATTGAAAATAGTATAGCGAGAAACGGTAATATTGCAACATAAATAGCACAGTACAAACGTGAAAGAATATTGACATAATTAGAAGAATTTTGATGATAGAAATGACCAAAGAACAAACGAATTTTCAAGACAGTTGTAACAAATGACTTAGACGTAAGACGCGCTAAAGTTTTTCGTATTAAATCCATTATTTTAAAAAAATGAGGTCGTAATAAACGTGAGCGTCGTTCGAAATGGATCACTACACTGATACGATGTAAAGTTTACTAGCTATTCCGGCAGATCCGTCCGCTTTGAACACGTTTACCACATTATTTAGTATTCCACATTATTTAGTTTTCAAAGGTGGTAGAACCAGTGTAGTTCGACCGGGGAAGTACCATCGCCACAGCTATTTCTAGCGTGAAGCATTTGTTGCGTTTCGATAGAAGGGTGTGGTTGCCGACACACTTTCACATGAGGCAACCATCACAGTCCTCGGGAGTAGCATGTTCTGTATGAAGTTGCTTACAGATGTCAATGGGCGGCAGTGGCCACTTACCATCAGGTGGACTGCATACTCGTTTGCTACTTCAGTCAGATACATACAAAAAAAAACATATATTAATCCAGGTAACAAACTATACTGCACCTTTATTCATAAAAAGAAATAACTCGAAATTTATGTTTCGCGAGTTTAAACCATAAAGCGAACGAACTTGTGATAAACACCCAAATCCAAACTGTTTTAACTTTCAGAGTTGATTACCAAATTGATTGAAATTGATTGCGATTGATAGCTAATTAAGTAAATTTTGTGTAAAGGTTGCAGCCACCTTTATTAATATTATGTTTTAAATTAAGCTTTTATTTGATTTCTCGCTTAAGTGCCTCCCATTACCCCTTTTTCCCCTAGTTCTTAAAATTGCGAACAGACCTACGCAGCAGAAGACTTTGTATTGTAATAGGTATGTAACAACATATATCATGTACCTATGTAATATTGAATTTACGAATGCCGTTATAGGAACGGTGTATTGATAAAATCTCTGTGGTTGCTTATTAGTATTGCGTGTGTGTTTTTAGATTGATATCCAAAATCCTTCGGTCACGGTTACAAAATAATACGCTTGAATTATGTACTACGACGATTTATCAGTCAGTAAATGTAATTTTTATGTAGTAGGTAGTATTTTATTAGTAATCAGTGTATACAGTGTCAGTCAGTATATTACGTCACGTTATTACAAGGTTTTATTAGCTTTTTATTAGATTCACCTGTATGTTTGTTTGTAACCGACTTCTTTGGGCGCGATTTTGACCCACTTTAAACGGCCAGATTTCGTTCAAACTTTGTAGATTTATTGAGGACCGATGACAATACACTAATTTGATAAAATTATTCCATTTTTTAATTTGACTAAAAAGTAGAAAATAAATAATAGTTAAAAAATACTAAAAAACATGCTTTTCATAGAAAACCGAACTAAAAAATAGAAAATAAATTTAAATGAATTTAAATTAAGAAAATAGTGTTAAAAATTTTAATAAATATAAATTAATAATAGTGGAAATAAAAAAAAATATTTTAAAAAAAGCGTGGAGTGCTTTTTAAGATATTATCGAAATGATAATCACTCTACTCATATCTGTCAATAAAATATCTATAACCATTGACACCATGCACCCCACGGTTTTTTTATTAAAATATTTTTTTTTTTATTCACACTATTATTAATTTATATTCATTGAAATTTTTAACACTATTTTCTTAATTTAAATTCATTTAAATTTATTTTCTATTTTTTAGTTCGGTTTTCTATAAAAAGCGTGTTTTTTAGTTTTTTTAAACTATTATTTATTATATAAATAATAGTCTCATTTTCACTGGTTTCGATCACTCCATGATTGAGTGACGTCATTCTAAATCCAATATGGCGGATGCTCCAATATGGCGGCCCAATTTTAATCGCCCACATGATATGGATACCAAATTTCAATGTATTCTGAACAAAAAAAATAGGTTGCCTTAAATAACTTATTTAATTTAACTGTGACTAAGCGTTATAACTTGAATACCCCCCCCCCCCCCCCTGAAATGGGTACGTAGCTTGGGTATGTTAATTACTATAATCTTAAATGAATAATAGCATAAATAAATACTTTACAGCGTGGTTCAAACGTCGTGATACCGGAACAGCTACTCTTATGGCGTCAGCATGAAGAACTGCGGAGGAAAGTGGCTAACGCCGAGGCCAGAGTGACACAGGCAAGACAGAATCTCAATCAGTTGATGGAAAAAGTTTCTAGTAAAAGTTAGTGTTATTATTCAATTATATCTAATAGTCTAATTAGTCAAAAAATATCAGTGTTTCTCCACTGTATTATGCATGTCTTATACATATAAACCTTCCTCTTGAATCACTCTATCTATTAAAAAAATTGAAATCCGTAGCGTCGTTTTAAGATCTAAGCATACATAGGGACAGACAGCGGAAAGGGACTTTGTTTTATACTATGATATAAATCTCGTGACACAATGTTTGTTCCCGTACTCCTCCGAAACGGCTTGACCGATTCTCATGAAATTTTATGAGCATATTGAGTAGGTCTCAGAATCGGTTAACATTTATTATTCATACCCCTTAGTGATAAGGGTTGTCGAACCTTAAAGTTCGAAGTTATTTGACTGAAGTAGCAAACGAGCATGCAGTCCACCTGATGGCAAGTGGTCACTGCCGCCCATGGACATCTGTAATCAACTTCATACAGAACATGGGTTCCATCTGAAGTCAATCACAGATGCGTCGCTACTCCCGAGGACTATGATGGTCGCCTCATGTGAAAGTGTGCCGGCAACCACTTCTATCGAAACTCAAGAACTGCTTCACGCTAGAAATAGGTGTGGCGGTGGTACTTCCCCGGTCGAACTACACTGGTTCTACCACCTTTAAATAAATTTATACGGTACAAGAGTTTTATATGGATGGAAATTTGGAACCGCTAGGTGGCGCTGAATAGTAAACACTAATTAACGACTGCTCTGTAATTTAAAACAATTAAATATAAAATTAGTAAACATATCAAGAAACAAATAGTGTCAAAAAGTGTATAGTGACTGCAGTGATAACCATAAGTGTTATTTCGAACAAATATTTAATATTCTGTGTAAAAACCAAGAAATATTGAAGAAGAATTTAAAAGTGAATTAAAGTGTTATGCGCTAATAATTCTACGCAGAAATAACAAAACATCTAAAAGTGACAAAAAAAAACTATATTTCAACTATTTTATGATATCAAAAATGTGAACTTACAAAATTAACAAAATAATTGTTTTGAATTTGAACCGTTACCGACGTAAGCAATAACAGCGCTATCTATTATCGAGTAGAATAACTTAATTCAAAAGCGCAAGCGCAACAACAACAGCGACATCTATTGGACGATAACATTAAGAAAAGGAGACAATAGCATGTAAGGACTACAGCGACATCTGTTAGGAAATAGTAGAAATAGAAACACATAAAAACCCAAATACTTACAGCCACCAGATACTGTGTAATAAAAACAAGCATGGAAAATATTACAATAAGGAAAAAGAATAAATCATATAACGATTTGACATCTGTATCTAGTGGAAGTGACGAAGAATCTTTCTTAAATCAAAGTCGAAATAGTTCAATCAAAAGCTTGCCAAATACATATAGTGAGAACGAAGAAATTCATCAATTGAAAGGTATAATAAATCAATTAAAGCTAGACCTAGATGGCGCCCATATGGAAATTGAAAATCTATCGTTAGAAAACTATGAATTGAAAAATGAATTATCAAAATATATGAAAAAACTTGACCTATATAAACAAATAGGTATATCTGAAAATCTATGTAAAAGCCCAACAAATCAAGAAAAACGACTACAATCGGTACAAAAGAAAAAAAAAACCAAAACAAACAACAACTAATCAGACTTGCAATATGAGTAACAATACTGACCCTTCGCACTTTGACGAGCAATTACACAATTACGATGATATGCCAAATATAAACAAGAAGTCAAATAAAATTGCAGTACAAAATGAAGCTGTGGTTAAGAACACTACGCAAAATAATAAAGCAACCAACATTGAATCTCTACAACTACATCAGAATATAAGAAAGGAACATAAAGTTATAATATTATCGGATCATCGAGGTTTAAGATATCAAAATATATTACAGGATTTACTGGGACCCTCATATGATGTATTTAGCTTCAGTAAACCAGGAGCTACTATGAGTAATATAGTGACATCCTTGCCACAAGAACTTAGTAATCTAGGTAAAAATGATTACATAGTGTTACTTGGAGGATCACATGATAAAAATCCGTATGATCTAAAAATGAGCTTAGGTAAATGGCTAGAACAAATATCAAATACTAGAGTTTTAATATGCCAAACACCTCACAATAAATTTTTAAATGAAGATAAATTAAACTATGAAATTAAATATGCATGCAATATGAATAAAAATGCCGTTTATATAGATATGTGCTACGACAGATATATCCCTACAAAAAAAGATTTTGTTACTAATATTTGCAGAAGTATTTTGAGGGAAATATTACATTTAAAGTATAAACGAGATTATGAAATGTATATTAACAACCAGATATTAAAACAGCAGAGGCTGGAAAGTCTTATACAAAAAAATAAAATAACTTTCTACTTCAAAAGTAAAAAACCTATAGAAAAAAATGTGCGTGCGTGTGTGGAAGAGAATAAAACCTTTTTTCGTTCCTAAGCATTCAAATTATATACATGTCCTTCATCAAAATATTGCCAGTATACTCCCGAAGATAAGTCAAATTAGCGTTATATTAGAAGAATTAGCAACAAAACACGAGCAAATCGATATCTTATGTCTGACTGAGCATTTTGTGCAACAGGGAAACGAAGAAAATATTAATATTTGCGGTTATAGTCTAATCTCATCCTACTCACGACAAGAGAAGAGAGGAGGATCATGTATTCTGGTGCGCAACGGCCTACATTGTATGAATCTTCCCGATATTGTAAATCTTTCAATTTACTCAATATTCGAATGTTGTGCAATTGAAATGATAGAAGACAAAATAATTATTGTGTGCATATATAGGACACCAAATTTAAATAATGTAAATATGTTTATGGAACAGTTAAAAATATTATGTGAAAAAATTTGTTATAAGAATAGGAAGAAAATTATTATTTGTGGTGACTTTAATATTGACCTTCTAAAAAATACGAAACTTACATTAGACTTTATAAGTTTACTACAATCATATAATCTAAAACTAGAATTTAGGGCTGTTACCAGACTTGAGAGCCATACATGTATAGACAGCATTGCACATAATGGTCACGAATGCATTTCCAAAATACTTCATCTTGGGCTCTCGGATCACTCGGCACAGTTACTTAAGTTTCCAATTAACGAAAGTCAATCAATAAACGATTACTGGTATATAGAGGTCCAAGACTATAGTATTGAAAATTTAAATATTTTTAAGGAGTCGATAGAAAACATTCACTTCACGGATGTTATGGAAAACCAGGATGTAAATGAATCTTTTAATATTTTCCATAATATATTAATCCTTTTCCACAATTTGTGTTTTCCAATAAAGAAAATAAAGATTTGTACAAAACCAAAACACGGATGGATAACCAAAGGTATAAAAAAATCGAGCAAGCGCAAACGCACACTATACTGGCAGAGTAAAACTAATCAACGAAATGAACATAAACGTACATTATACAATACCTATTCAAATATCTTTAAAAATGTAATAAAAACATCACAGAGAATACATAATAATAAATTGCTGATTAATTCTCAAAATAAATCTAGGACAACGTGGCAAATTATAAACGGTCAAAAAAACAATAAAATGTCAAAAATTGTATCTATAAAATGTAATAATAATTTAATCATAAATCCCATCGACATAGCAAATCATTTTAATAATAATTTCATAGACTCTGTAAATAATAAAATTAATAATAAATCCTACAATAAATGCAATTTGAATATATTACATAGTTTAGAATCAATATTTTTGTATCCAACTGTACCGAATGAAGTATATAAAATAATTAAGGAACTAAAAAATACTAAAAGTGTGGGCTACGATGGTATACCAAGCAAAATATTAAAAGTTTGTGCTACACATATATCAGTTGTACTAAGCCACATTATAAACTTAAGCTTTATTACAGGTGTTTATCCAGATAAACTTAAAATAACAGTAATAAAACCGCTGCACAAGAAAGGTGACAAGCAGATCTGTGATAACTATAGACCTATAGCATTAATTCCAGTGATTTCAAAAGTCTTTGAAAAAATTATCCACAAACGTATATATATATTTTTAGAAAAATTTGGTATACTAAGAAATGAACAATATGGATTTCGGAAAAATAGGTCTACTAATTTAGCCATATATGAACTTTTAAGAAATGTAACGGAAAGTTTAAATAATAGAGTGCCAATTATATCAATTTTTATGGATATGACGCGAGCTTTCGATTTTGTATGTCACCAGAGACTACTAAAAAAGCTCTATATTTTGGGTATTCGAGGTCCAACATATAACTTAATTAAATCATATTTAACAAATCGACAACAATACACAGAAATAAATTACATTGACAGCTATAGTAATATGGAAAAAAAAGCAACATCTCTACCACGTAATGTAGAGTACGGTGTTCCGCAGGGTAGCGTGTTAGGGCCTTTATTATTTATTATATATATAAATGATTTTGTATGTAGTACAGATCAAAAAATGGTACTATTTGCGGACGATTCCACACTGAGTATACAAGGAATTAGTTACGAAAATTATGAAAAAACTATAAATAATGCACTCAATAATAATATCACGTGGTTAAAAGAAAATAATCTACAAATTAATTTAGAAAAAACCAAATGTATTCAATTTCAAATGTACAAATCACATAAACAAATTCTAAACATAAATTATAGGGGGAATGAAATTGAACAAGTAAACGAACACAGATTTCTGGGACTTATTTTAGATAAAAATATTAATTGGAAGGCACATATAAAACACCTATGTGAAAAGTTAGGCCGCTTTGTATTTGCCCTAAAAAAACTAACTCAGCACGCAACTCAACAGACGGCACTAATATCATATCACGGACATGTACTCTCAAACTTAAGATATGGAATTATCCACTGGGGGAATTCTGTTGATAATGCTCGAATCTTTAAATTACAAAAACGGTGTGTACGAGCTATTTGCCGAGTTAATCAACGACATAGTTGTAGACTTCTCTTTGTGGATCTCAATATACTGACACTGCCATGCTTATATATATATGAAGTCTGCGTTTTTGTTAAGGAGAACATCCACCTGTTTAACATAAAATATACAAGATGCCCAAGGAAAACCAAAAATAAATATAATATTGTGCCAAATATAATTTCTAAAACCACTTTCTACAATAAAAGTATATATAATATGGCCACTAAAATATTCAATCATCTACCAGATACTTTTAAAGATGTTTCCATTAAATGCTTCAAAGCAAGTTTGAAACAATTTCTTGTAAATAAAAGCTATTATACCGTACATGAATTCCTTAAAGATAAAGATATATTATTATGATAAAATTTTTATAACTTAATTGTATTTTAATGTTTAGCTGAATAATAATTTGACATTTAATTGATATTTATGACTCTAGAATTAATTGTATGGAAAAATTAACATGACATTTATATAAATGTATTAATATAAGATTGTTAATAAGATTATTATAATTTGACTAATTTATTAATATGGAAAATTGCACGCCCTTTGGGCATGTACGGAGAACTATTATTGTAAATATATGATATATCCACATGTATACCTGTACTTACGCAATAAATGACTGATTACTGATTACTGATTATACAAGGTCAATCACAGACGCGTTGGTACTCCCAAGCTATAAGATGGTCGCTTCATACAAGTTAGAACGCTATGCAAGAGATGCTTTACGGTAGAAACGGTGTGTGGAATTTATACGAGTTTTAATTACAGCTTTAATAATGTCTAAAGGCGGCTGTGACTTTGTATTTGAAATGAGTTCTTGACGAAACTTTTTTCTCTATATTAAGCCCGGTTCCTTAAACCTCTCCTTTTGCATCTTATATAAGCTCATGTCATCAAATAAACATATCTAATTCCTATGATTTGACGACCCGCGTGGCGGAGCGGTTACCACGTCGGACTGACGCGCCGTGGGTCACGGGTTCGATTCCCGGCCAGACCGGTATCGGAATGATGAGTTTAGATTTATGTTCTGGGTCTGAGTGTTTGTATTTGTCTTGTGTGTGTGCATGGTACCCACGACACAGGAGAAAATCCTAGTGTGGAGTGTTAAAGTCGTGGGTCTTGCGAAATGAAACGCGGAAAATGATTTCCACGCACTTGGTATATTTAACGGACAGAGTAACCTCCTGCTTGATGGTTGTATTTTTAATGCCCTTTTAATATCTACTACCCTATTTATATTTTTTTTATGGTTGAGTCAAATATTCACTAATTACATTCGAAATTGCTGAATCGATATAAAGCTTTGAATGTAAATTAATAATTTTAGTAATAATCAACAATAATTATAATAGTAATCAATTAGGTCATTATAAAGTAAAGATAAACTATATATAATATGCCATATCCGTTATGGGATATTGTGTAGTTGGTAACAGGAGCTATGAGTGTAAAAGGCTTGTTTTTATCATTTCAGTTTGTCAACGTGACTTATCCCGCAAGAAGGTGGACGACAAGCAGCGGCGAGTGTGGCTGCTGCGGCAGCTCTGTGCTGATCTGGAGCTGAAGAAGACCAATTTGGAGGAGACCAGAGACATCGCCAATTCACTGTGCACTATTGGTGATGATAATGATTTACAGGCAAGATAGTTCTTTAGAATAGAATATATTTATTAGCAATAATTGTGGTGTAACATGGTCTCAGATCAAAATATATAGTTCTACACAGTCTAACGCTTTCTACACTCATAACCCCACAGTAGGATTTTCTCCTGTGTCGTCGGTACCATGGATACACACAAAGACGAATAAACAAACACCCAGACCCTGAACAAGAATCTAAACTCATCATTCCTGTCCGGCCGAGAATCGTGAAGAAACCCAGGACCCAATGCGAGTCAGTCCGGTATGGTAACTGCACCGCCACGCGGGTAGACATTTTCATAATACAGAAGTAGCAATCGAGTGTGCAGTCCAACTGGTGGTAAGCGGCCACTGCCGTCTATATTTGTAATGAATCGCAGATAAGATTAGTTTTACCTGAGGTTAGCCAATTGAGTTGCTAGCCCTGAGGACTACGTCCCTGTAGTTCCGGGATCAGAATAGGGCTACGGCAAGTAGGACTTATTACTCCCTGTAGTCGGGGAGTAGAATACGGCTACGGTATCCCCTGCCTGTCGTAAGAGGCGACTAAAAGGGGGCTCCTAGGGTTGCGGACGGCTCGAGAGGGAGCTCGAACCGCCCAGCCAGCAACCCCGAGAAGGACGGTGGCATGTGTGGCTGCATGTCGCCGTAGACACCGGAAGATGCAGGGGGACAGCTACATGTCCCCTAAGAGACGAGCCCATGAGGGGTGCTGCGCTAGGGGGTACTGGCGCGTTTTCTTTAGAGGTCCCGGGGTCCCCTACAAGCGCTGAGGAAGGCCACCGAGGAGGTTTTAGTGGGTAAAAATCCCACATAACCCGGAGTCTCTCCTCAAGGCTCCGGGTACCTTTTGAAGGTTTCCTCCCCGTCAACAAAAAAAAAAATTATTGCTCAGGTATCTTGTCTGGGCTATATTACAGGTGTTCAATTATGTCAGTGACCACTTATTAGGACGATTGTATGCTCGTCTGCCACTTCTTTAATATAAAAAAATCTGTACATAGAATAAAATCCGCTGTCTGTCCCTATGTATGTTTAGATGTTTTTAATACTATGTTAAGGATTTTAATGCAGTTTTTTTAGTAGATAGAGTGATTCAAGAGGAAGGTTTTTATGCATCATGTATAATATAGTGGAGCAACATTGATAATTTTAGATTTTTGACTTTGAGGTGGAACAAAGTTCGCCGGGTCAGCTAGTGAATGATATTTAGTTTTAATTAACAATTAATTAAATATTTGGATGTTTTCTTACGTTGAAACCGTTTATGTTCACGCGTAATCGTCACCGAACACTTTCCATGATGTATAATATATATGTCGGAGAAACGTCAATCTCAACGACATCGTCTTTGTTGGTTAGCGGCTTAGTGGGTGTCATGAGGGTGAAATGCAGGCACAAAACACGAAGATCATGGTTTCACACTATTATAATACGGATTAAACGATACTTCGTTAAGTTAATGTAAACTTTACAATAGTTTGGAAAGGTAAACGAACAATTAAGACTGAGCAGCGAGTTCAAGGCACCGATCTCACTTTAACCACCAGATATATTCTTTCCCATCGTCCAACTCGATTCCATTGCTCACCAAAATCAATGCAAGAGTGTCGCAAAAACTGTAAACCTCTACAAGAAAAGATGGCGCCTCGACCCCACTCGAGACATCCGCTCTGCTCTGATTGGTCGCCTCGTAAATGACAAAGTTATTACTTTTTATTACCTTAACAAGGTTTTAAAGCAAAAGGAGGATGTAACAAATTACATTCTTAATTTAAACAATGATTAAAATGTAAACAAATTAAACTGTACATTATACAAGTAACAATCAACCCGACTTAAAGCTTCCTCCGACATATATATGTACTAATGATGTAACGATGATGTAGTGGGGGTAACTACAAGGCAAGAGACCTAGGGGGCGAGACCCGAAAAGATGGTCGGTTCAGGTATCCGTACAACTAAATACCAGTATCACCCGAGAAAATGGCAGAAGCTCATAAGGGAGAAGACTGAGGAGGGGGCATCACTCAGCAATGAGTGAATGACCCAAGGGGGAGTGATGTAACGAATTTGGTTATTTGAAAAAAACAAACGACATTCGCGAATGCAAATGTTTTTTTTTCACTTTTTGGTGCAGTGGGCCGGAGGATCTGGATTTAGCGACCTATTATTAGCTTTTTCTTAGCTTCACTTGTATGTTTGTTTGTAACCGACTTCTTTGGGCGCGATTTTGAGCAACTTTAAACGGCCAGATTACGTTCAAACTTTGTAGATTTATTGAGGACCGATGACAATACACTAATTTGATAAAATTATTCCATTTTTTAATTTGACTAAAAAGTAGAAAATAAATAGTTTAAAAAAGCGTGGGGTGCATGGTGTCAATGGTTATAGATATTTTATTGACAGATATGAGTAGAGTGATTATCATTTCGATAATATCTTAAAAAGCACCCGACGCTTTTTTTTTAATATTTTATTTTTATTTTATTCACACTATTATTAATTTATATTCATTGAAATTTTTAACACTATTTTCTTAATTTAAATTCATTTAAATTTATTTTCTATTTTTTAGTTCGGTTTTCTATAAAAAGCGTGTTTTTTAGTTTTTTTAAACTATTATTTATTTTAATTTATTTGCTGTTCGATTTCACTTTGGATAAAGAACAATGCCCACTTTCTATACATTTGAAAACCTGGTAATGAAAATTAATGTATAGATATAATTAATAGTACAAGGACTACTTATTGGAGCAATAAATATTGTCTCATGGTCATTTTTTAGATTTGAACGCAGCGAAGTTAAAAAAATATGAATAATTATAATATAACTTTTATTTGCTGCGTTTCTTTTAACTTAGTAATAAGCGTGTTTAATATGCAAATATGTCATAAATCAGGTGAAAATTGGACATCCTTCTTTGTGTACCGTTTTTTTGCAAAACGCAGCAATTCAATATTTGCCAAACATTCCATCATTCAAACTTGCGAACAATCGCGAATGCAAATAGGAATATTCGTAATAGATATACTCCTCCGTGCGTTAATTTTTTTATAGTTTTCCCTTGTATCGGCAATCCAAATCTTACATTTTCTAACTCCGACTAAGGGGCCGTTCAAGTATAACGTAAACAGTATTTGGAGGGGGGGGGGGTGTCATGACATGGGGGGTAGGGGGTCTAGATGATGATTACGTCATCGCTAGTTATTTACTTTTTTACAATACTGTACAAAAAAAATACATCATTAATGTATAGATATAATTAATAGTACAAGGACTACTTATTGGAGCAATAAATATTGTCTCATGGTCATTTTTTAGATTTGAACGCAGCGAAGTTAAAAAAATATGAATAATTATAATATAACTTTTATTTGCTGCGTTTCTTTTAACTTAGTAATAAGCGTGTTTAATATGCAAATATGTCATAAATCAGGTGAAAATTGGACATCCTTCTTTGTGTACCGTTTTTTTGCAAAACGCAGCAATTCAATATTTGCCAAACATTCCATCATTCAAACTTGCGAACAATCGCGAATGCAAATAGGAATATTCGTAATAGATATACTCCTCCGTGCGTTAATTTTTTTATAGTTTTCCCTTGTATCGGCAATCCAAATCTTACATTTTCTAACTCCGACTAAGGGGCCGTTCAAGTATAACGTAAACAGTATTTGGAGGGGGGGGGGGTGTCATGACATGGGGGGTAGGGGGTCTAGATGATGATTACGTCATCGCTAGTTATTTACTTTTTTACAATACTGTACAAAAAAAATACATCATTAATGTATAGATATAATTAATAGTACAAGGACTACTTATTGGAGCAATAAATATTGTCTCATGGTCATTTTTTAGATTTGAACGCAGCGAAGTTAAAAAAATATGAATAATTATAATATAACTTTTATTTGCTGCGTTTCTTTTAACTTAGTAATAAGCGTGTTTAATATGCAAATATGTCATAAATCAGGTGAAAATTGGACATCCTTCTTTGTGTACCGTTTTTTTGCAAAACGCAGCAATTCAATATTTGCCAAACATTCCATCATTCAAACTTGCGAACAATCGCGAATGCAAATAGGAATATTCGTAATAGATATACTCCTCCGTGCGTTAATTTTTTTATAGTTTTCCCTTGTATCGGCAATCCAAATCTTACATTTTCTAACTCCGACTAAGGGGCCGTTCAAGTATAACGTAAGCAGTATTTGGAGGGGGGGGGGGTGTCATGACATGGGGGGTAGGGGGTCTAGATGATGATTACGTCATCGCTAGTTATTTACTTTTTTACAATACTGTACAAAAAAAATACATTTTTAATTGAAAAATGTTTATGTAAGCATCGTGGGACGTTAGAGCTCTGCTTACTTTTGCTGGCAAGGGGGATGGGGGGTAAATAATTGTAATAAATCAGCTTACGTAATATTTGAACGGCCCCTAAGGCCTGTTGTACGTGGCACGTTTTTTGAACCGTACGGCGTCTTTACCTTACTGTAAAAAAAACGTGCTAGCATGTACATGGCACGGCAAAGATCAGTGCACGGCAGTGATCCATACAACACTGACAACCATGTCTACACACGGCGAATTAACCGTAGATTATTACGCCGAAAAAACGTGTGTCTACAAGAGGCCTTTTTTTTTTTTTGTTTTCGAGGGGGAAACCTTCCAAAGGTACCCGACGCCGTGGGAGCGACGCAGGGTTATGTGGGATTTTTACCGGACTAAAACCCCCCCGGTGGCCGTCCTCGGCGCTGAAAAGGAGGACTCCGGGATCTCGAAACGACTTCAACCGGAATCCTCCGAGCGCGCTGCCCCATTGGGCTCCTCCCAGATGGGCGGCTGGGCCCACCGCTCCGTCTAGTCTTTACGACGGTATGCGACCACACATACCGCCGTCCTTCCCGGGATTGCCTGACCGAACGGTTCGAGCTCCCACTTTAGCCGTCTGCAACCCCGGAAGCCCCTTTTAGTCGCCTCTTACGACAGGCAGGGGATGCCGTAGCCCTATTCTGACCCCGAGGCTACAGGGACGGTATACAAGAGGCCTAAGGATCTTCAACCGTAAATAAATATACTAATTTATTTTACCTTTCTAGGGTAGAGTGGACAAGTGTATCGGCCTGCTGCGTCGTCCGTCCGCGCTCCGCCCCGCCGCCAGCTCTTCCCTTGTGTCCGCACATGGAGATGATTCCGGTAACTGTAACAAATACATTTATTTATATATTTTTATCTGACTGAAGTAGCAAAGGAGTATGCAGTCCACCTGATGGTAAGTGGTCACTGCCGCCCTGCGACATCTGCAATCAACTACATACAGAACATGGGTTCCATCTGAAGTCAATCACAGATGCGTTGCTACTCCCGAGGACTATGATGGTCGCCGGTGAAAGTGTGCCGGCAACAACACCCTTCTATCGAAACGCAAGAAATGCTTCACGTTAGAAATAGGTGTACTTCCCCGGCCGAACTAAACTGGTGCTACCACCTTGAGATTATAAAGTTTATCAATCCGCATTTGGAGAGCGCAGTGGACTATAGCCTATTTACCTAGCAGTTCGACAGTGTAGAGATGACGACATTCTAAATAAAACCTAAAACTGAAATAAAAACAACAACAAACAACAAAGTCAATCACATATGCGGCTACTCCCCTTTTTTTTTTTGTTTTCGAGGGGGAAACCTTCCAAAGGTACCCGACGGAGGAGCGACGCAGGGTTATGTGGGATTTTTACCGCACTAAAACCCCCCCGGTAGCCGTCCTAGGCGCTGAAAAGGAGGACTCCGGGATCTGGAAACGACTTCAACCGGAATCGGGCTCCTCCCAGATGGGCGGCTGGGCCCACCGCTCCGTCTAGTCTTTACGACGGTATGCGACCACACATACCGCCGTCCTTCCCGGGATTGCCTGAACGAACGGTTCGAGCTCCCACTTTACCCGTCTGCAACCCCGGAAGCCCCTTTTAGTCGCCTCTTACGACAGGCAGGGGATACCGTAGCCCTAATGCGGCTACTCCCTAGATGACTACAATCTTTTACCTTACGCAAAAACTGCTTTACGCTACAGGTACTACCCGTTCTACTCTTTTTTTTCTCGAGAGAGAAACCTTGGTACCTGACGCCGTAGAAGCGACGCAGGGTTATGTGGGATTTTTACCACACTAAAACGCCCAGGTGACCGTCCTCGGCGCTACAAAGAGGACTCCGGGATCTCCAAAGGAACGCAACCGGAGTCCTCTGAGCGCGTTGCCCCATCGGGCTCATCACAGATGGGCGGCTGGGCCCACCGCTCCGTCTAGGTCTTTATGCAACCACACGTATCGTCGTCTTTCACGGGATCGCCTGGCTGGACGGTTCAAGCTCCCACTCTAGCCGCCCGCAACCCCGGAAGCCCCTTTTTGTCGCCTCATACGACAGGCAGCAGATATCTTAGCTCTATTCTAATCCCGGAACTACAGGGGCGACCCGTTCTACTCTCTAGCAGTATGTTATTATGGTAATTTAAATTTTCCAGAAGAGCAGCTGTCATCGCTAGTGCGTGCCCGGGGGGACGTGGTGTGGGCGCGGCTGGCGGAGCGGCGGGCGGCGCTGCACGCGCAGCTCTCCCAGGCCAACGCGTTGCATACAGCTCTGCATGACGGCAAGGATCGCAGGTCAGTTGGAGAACGACCCTGTAGTTCCGGGATCAGAATAGGGCTAGGGTATGTCTGTCGTAAGAGACGACTAAAAAGGGCTCCCGGGATTGCGGGTGGTTACAGTGGGAGCTTGAACCGTACAGCCAGGCGATCCCGTGAAGGACAGCGGTACGTGTGGTCGCGTACCGTCGTAAAGACTATACGAAGAGATGTGCCAAGCCACCCATTTGAGAGGAGCTCGATGGGGCAAAGCGCTCAGAGGATTCCTTTGGAGATCCCGAAGTCCTCTTTATAGCACCGAGGACGGCCACCGACGGGGGTTTCAGTGCGGTTAAAATGTCGCTTAAAAAAGGTTAGTTGGAGAAAACCCAATTTAGTCTGTCGCTTCGTCGTCGCGCGACAGAAAGGATCTCACGTCAGTTGGAGAGAGCGAAGAAAAAAAGGGAAAGAAGAGAAGCAAACTCTTTAGTTTCTTTGTTCCGTTGGTTTTGTGGCGATCTTCCTAACTAAATATAACATTTTCGACTGTAATAACCCTACACTAGAAGTTTATCTTGTGTGTTGGTGCCATGGACATATACAAATAATACAAAATCACCCAGACCCAGAACAGAAATCAAAACTAATCACTCAGATACCTGTCTGCCCGGGAATGGAAACTGGAAACTTCACCATGGGCGCGTTCCAGAAGACGCTCACAAAGCCCAAAACTTCGTGTGAAAACTCATGACATCATGACTTACGTCCACGCGACGCTCACGACGACCCATCTAATAAGGTGGGTCGAAGTGATCGTTCCACTAGAGATTATGTCAGTAACGCTCACAAGCTAGTGGAACTGGAAAAACTGCGGTCGTGAATGTGAACTTTTTGAACGTCTAATGGAACGCACTCCATGTCAAACAAGGAAGGTGACCGCTTCGCCTCGCGTTTCGTCACTTATCGAGGGACGGCGCTATTGTATTTTAAATCACGTCATCAAAGTTTTCGCAGCACCTTTCACATAAACTAGCTTCTAAAAACTGCCATCCATACTAATATTATAAATGGGAGTGTGTTTGTTTGTTCCTCTTTCACGTCGCCATATATCTGCCGGAGGGGGTGGTTCTTTTTCGCTCATCGTATCAGGATAACCTACTGTGGGCTCTGATAGGGAATGTTAGCACGAAAATAAATTGCAGACTTGATTTTAACACACAGGATATTGGCGAATTAAACTTGTTACAATCACTGAATTAGTCAAACTAAATTAAGTAGGCAAGTAATCGTAGCACTAAGAACGCGGGATGATTTTAGAGTCGTCCGCTTCGGCCGACCGTCAACGATAGACTGAGGTGTCTGCCATTAGACTGGTACAACCCTAACTTCATCGAACGCCACTAGATGGCGCTGGCGTTCCGATGTTGCCACAATACCGCCGTTTCCGACATATCTATTATATGATATCGTTTATATGCTGGGAGTTAGGACGGCGTAGAGTGACATAGGCTACTTTTTACCGCGTTCTTTCATTCACATGAGAATATCAAAGTTTTGTTGATACATATTTAGTAGTTCCAGACGTTCTTAATAGATGGCGTTAGTAAAATTCATTTGCAAGTTCTGAATCGCATTATCAAATGCAAATGCTTATGTTAATTCCCTCTGACCGTCCGGGTGAAGCGGCGGGTAAGAGCTTGTAAGATTATAAAGGAACTTTGTCGCACAGAACGTCATTATATATCGTTATAGACACCTCCAAATGTAGGGCAGGATACTGGAGCTAACTTTTGTTACCCATATAAAAACAAATAAAAAAATGTGTGCGTGTACTAGCGTACACTTGTAAGAAGTGAAACTTCTTTATGACGTTATTTTTCAAAAAATAATTTACTATATGCAACTTTACAGAAATTGGTTAAATAAAGTTAAATTAGATAAAGTTTAATAAAAGTCTTTTATTAAACTTTATCTAATAATCTATCTAATATCACGCGTGGTAGGGATAAGAAAAAGATGGCGCGTAACGGAAAAAAAAGATGACGCGTAACAAAAAAATGTTACACTAATTTTTTTCCAACCCCGATAAAGAAATTTCACTTCAAAAAAAAGATATACAAAGAAACAGGCAAACCTACTTAGTTTCTTGCCGGATCTTCTCAGTTGAGGTCGTGTTCCGATCCGGTGGTAGTGTAAATATATATATATATGTAACTGACAATTTGTAAGCGCCCCCGTAGGCCTATGCAAAATAAAGACATTTCATCTCCTTAAATATTCGTACGATAACAATTTCAGATGCAGCACGCAAGCGGTGTTGGCGCGTACTGCCGGCCTGCACTGCTCGCTGGCCGTGGAGGCCATGAAGAACCGAGCGCACATCAAGCATGCGAGAGATAGGATCGCCGGATACATCGACGATTTCAATGTATGTTATTTACAATGAACGAGGTTTTAAAGGTGGTAGAACATTGTAGTTCGACCGGGGAGGTAGCACCGCCACACCTATTTCTAGCGTGAAGCATTCCTTGCGTTTCGATGGAAGGGTGTGGTTACCAGCACACTTTTATGCGGCGACCATCATAATCCTCGGGAGAGGCAACGCATCTGAGATTGACGTCAGACAGAACCCATGTTCTGTATGTATTTAATTACAGATGTCCATGGGCGACAGTGACCACTTACCATCAGGTGCACCGCATGCTCGTTTGCTACTTCAGTCAAATAAAAAAAAATGTGAAGTTTATCAAAACTATTTTTTGACCTTAAAACACTGTCAGCTATACCGACACTTGCCGAACAGATGCATACGAATATAAATAACTAATATTATAACAGTCGTTGTTTAAAATAAATAATGGTTGTTGTTGTTGTTACAAATTTATAATGCGACGACCTGCGTGGCGCAGCGGTTACCATACCAGTCTGACACGCATTGGGTCCCGGGTTTGATTCCCGGCCAGTGAGGTATCTGAATGATGAGCTTAGATTCTTGTTCTGGGTCTTTGTGTTTGTGTATTCGTCTTTGTCCATGGCGCCCACGACACATGAGAAAATCCTACTGTGGGGCTTTTTTTTATAATGGAATACCCTAATGTAAAATGTCCACCAATTTGCACTTGGCCAGCGCGGTGGACTATGGCCTAAACTCTCTCATTCTGAGAGAAGACCCGTGCCCAGCAGTGGGCCAATAATGGGTTGATGGGGAATGTAAAATGCATCATTCGTATCAGGAGTACATAACAGGCGCGGCGTGCGAGCTCCTAGTGCTACGTTGCGAGCGAGCGAGCGCCGAGTCCCGCGTGCGTTCGCAGCGAACGTTGCTCGACGAACTGACCACGAACACGGGCGTCTTTGAAATGGCTCGAGAGACCAGCGACCCTGTGGATGGAGGGCAGATAGCGAGTGTTGATAAAACTATTGTGAGTATCCCTATTTCATCCCTTCGAAAGGTACCACGCCGTGAGAGCGACGCAGGGTTATGCGATTTTTACCGCACTACAACCCCACCGGTGGCCGTCCTCGGCGCTGCAATTCCGGGATCTCTAAAGAAACGCAGCTAAGTCCTCTGAACGCATTGCCCTATTAGACTCCTCTCAGATGACCGACTGAGCCCATCGCTCCGTCTGGTATTTACGACGGTATGCGACCACTTAATTTTTAATACGCACATAATTTTAGAAAAATCATTGGTGTGCAATGCCTGGGATTTAGACCTGGGACCTCCCGATCGAGGGGGCAAGGTTCAACAATTAAGCTTTATTTTTTTTATTTTTTTTCTCACTTAAAAAATACAATAACTCATGCACTTATGTCTGCCAAACTGTCCAACAGTTTAACGGCAACTGTCCAACAGTTTAACTGGTCCATATGATGTATTTGAATGTAAAACCTTAGAAAGTCGAAAGTCTCAGATACAGCCTGCTCATATTGAGCAGATGGCAGAACCAGTGTAGTTCGATCGGGCCAGTACCACCGCCACACCTATTTCTAGCGTGAAGCATTTCTTGCGTTTCGATGGAGGGTGTGGTTGCCGGCACACTTTTATATGAGGCGACCATCATAGTCCTCAGGAGTGGCAACGCATCTGTGATTGACTTCAGATAGAACCCATGTTATATTTGAAGTTGCGTACAGATGTCCAAGGGCGGCAGTGACAACTTACCATCAGGTGGACTGCATACTCGTTTGCCACTTCAATGAGATAAAAAAATACAACAAACTCAAAACTATTTTACAGGAAAGTACGCGAGACGAGTTGAAAAGGCTGATAGTGGCGCTGGCCGCGACCGAGCGGAAGGTGGTCAGCATCAAAGACACGCTGGCTGCCGTGTTCAATTCTTTCCACAGTGATACACCCATCAATAGATATAGAGGTATAGTTTGGTTCAGAATGAGAATAAGCCTACACCTACACCTATCTCCAGCGTGGAGCGTTTCTCGCGTTTCAATGAAAGAATGCGGTTGCCGGCACACTTTTATATGAGGCGACCATCATAGTCCTCGGGAGTAGCGACGCATCTATGATTGACTTCAGATAGAACCCATGTTCTGTATGAAGTTGCTTACAGATGTCCATGGGCGGCAATGACCACTTACCATCAGGTAGACTGCATGCTCATTTGCTTCTTCAATCAGATTAAAAAAAATAGTAAAATAGGCCAAGTGCGAATCGAAATCGCGCACGAAGGGTTCCTTAACATTATAATCTTTTTTTATCTGATTAAAGTAGCAAACGAGCGTGCAGTCTACCTGATGGTAAGTGGTAACTGCCGCCCATGGACATCTGTAAGCAACTTAAAATAAAACATGGGTTCTATCTGAAGAAACACAGATGCGTTGCTACTCCCGAGGACCAAGATGGTCAGCTCATGTAAAAGTGTGCGGCAACTGCACCCTTTCACCTCGCAAATAAGTGGTGGCCACCTGTGGTGGTGGTGGTGGTGAAGTTCCGTTCGTAATAAAAAAAATGTAACGACGCTTTCGCCTAACAGACATTTTTTTTTTAGAAAAAATGCCGTTAATTATTTTTTTAAACTATGTTTATCTTACAATTATCCGACTTCCGACTATGCTATATTATTACTTATTATATCAATATTATCATTATCAACATTAATAAGTTTGAATGAGTGTACTTACAAAAGACGTCCGCTTCTTCCAAAAGCACAATTAATACTGTAGCTTCTTGTCAAAAACACAAAACCATGTGACAGGATGCCGCAAAGATAAATTTATATAAATTAATTTAATTTTAGGTGAAAAAAATCATGAATTGATTTTTAATTACTTAACAGGAAATCGTGTTATAAACTGTTATCTAATTTATTTTTCAAAATCCACACTTAAAAAGCGAAAACTTCAATTTAGTACAACGCCATCTAGTGGCGAGCGAAGAAACTAAGACGAACAATAAAATATTTTTGTACGTTCTAATTTTATGACTTGTGTCAAATTAAGTTACCAAAATGTTTGAATAGGTAATTTAAGTAAATTTGACTAATCATTAAATAATAATCAAATAAAGTTTTAATAAAACACACATAAATCTATGTTATAAGAGACCATTTTGCATTTTTTTTTCATAGTGAAATAAATATATTCGTATGAATGTATATATAATAGTATAGAACTTAAATATTTATTTTGCAAATGCAGAAGCGCACTCACTGTAATAAATCTATAATTCATAAGTATATAAGTTGTCTTGTTAGTGATTTTTTTGTAATTTCTTAAGACAATAAATTCTTTAAACCGAAATAAAAAACCTTATTTTTTCAGGCGTCCAGTTAAATTTACCGCAAGAGTCTATAGCGGCAATCTGCCGATTCTATGAGGAGCAGCGTAATAAAGAAAACAAGGCGGACCTTAGCCTAGATTTCGACACTCCGGAATGTTCCTTCAACAATACATTCGGTTAGTATTTATATATAGATTTTGAAGGTTCCGTAGCCAAAGGGTAAAAACGGGACCCTTCAAACTTAAAAAAAAAAACGCTTTCTATACTCATAGCCCCACAGTAGGTTTTTCTCCTGTGTCGTGGGTACCATGGACACACATAAGAATACACAAACACCCAGACCCAGAACAAGAATCTAAACTCATTATTCAGATACCTGTCTGGCCGGAAATCGAACCCGGGACCCATTGCATGTCAGACCGGTGTGGTAGCCGCTGCGCTACGCGGGTCGTCAGTTGGGACTCTATTACTAAGACTCCGCTCTCCGTCTGTCTGTCTGTCTATCCCCATGATAGCAAGACGGTTGATTCGCAACTATTATCGTTATACCGACAAATACCAAAAATGTGCGAGAACCGCCTTCTCGTAAGTCCAGGGGATATAGAAGACGGTCAAACGAGACCTCGGGTGGTCAATGGCAGTTCCACATCATTTTGGGGCTACCTAACTTGCTGTCGTAATGTAAAATGTCCACCAAATTGCACTTGACCAGCGCGGTGGACTATGGTCTTATACTTCGTCATTCTGAGAGAAGACCCGGCAGTGTGACGATAATAGGTTGACGACGACAATGTGAAAGTATGTTTCGAACATACTACTCGATCAAAACAATTAGGCGCATGACAGTTAAAACGTAATTAGAACTAGGGATTTCCCATCCCGACACGAAGTATATTCTATTACCAAATACCAAGAGAATGTAGGTATACCGTTATTAAAACATACGCTATAGTGGTTTATGTTTAATAGTCCTGTATTTATTCAAGCACTTTCATGTGTTTAATATATTGGTAAACATGGAATATTTTCTTTTTTTTTTATTTGTGTAAGAGACTGATGCATGTTGCAGCACACACTCGATTTTCAACATGGGAGACAGGAATACTGAGCCTATGCATCTTCTTTTTTTTTAAATGTATATTTTGATTGTAAGAGTCCTTTCTCCTTCACGAATAGTCTTTTTCCTACCTATTTTGAGGTTTATTGACGAATAATCAACTTATTTGATAATTGCTTTAAAAATTTACCAATTACTCATTAAGCTAACAAAATAACATTAAACACGTGCTGGCTAACGTAACACAGACGATACAAGACTGTACGTCACTAGGGGATGAGCGGGGCCAGAAGCGAGGTGCGGGGTACGGAACCGCTTTTGTTTTATGCGCCTAATTGTTGTGGTCACGTAATAGTTCCGAAGTCGGCGCTCATATAGGACACATGCAGTTTCGTCTAGATCCAGCGAAATATGGTGAGCGCCGACTTCGGGACTATGTACTAAGTACATGATTTTAGACTAATATTATCGCGCAATTGACACATTTTAATACTTAACGGGTGTTCACGATATGCGGTTTTTGAGTCCTTTTCGAATTCTTTATCGGCAAAAAGAATTCGAAAAGGATTCAAAAACCGCATATCGTCAACACCCGATAAGTATTAAAATATGTATTAAGTACTGTGTATGCTCTATACCAACATGTATTTAAATTATTTTTTACCTTTTCGGCAAGGACGGTAGTATTTTATTGTATATTTTTTTAATAACATAATAACATGTATGTTTCTTTTATTACAGATTTTGCGAATCCGAAATTCGAAAATGAATTGAATATCTATTTAAAGAAATTCAATTTAGAAAAGAATAGAAAACTCGTAATGGAGAGGTATGTTTTTTATAATAATAATTTTTATAACCATCTTAGTCCTCGGGAGTAGCAACGAGTGATTGACTTCAGATAGAACCCATGTTCTGTATGAAGTTGCTTACAGATGTCCAATAGCGGCAGTGACCACTTAACATCAGGTGGACTGCATGCTCGTTTGCTACTTCAATCATATAAAAAAGTAGCAAATGGGTATGCATTCCTGATGGTAAGTGGTCACTGCTGCCCATGGACATCAATTGGCAATTTCATACAGAACAAGGATTCTAATTGAAGTCAATTATAGATACGTTGTTACTCACGACTAGTATGGTCGCCTTATTTAAAGGTGAGCGGTCAGCCACACCCTTGCATCGAAACGCAACAACTGCTTGATCTTAGAAACAGGTGTGGCTGGGGTCCCTCCCCGATCTACTTGCAAAATGGTAAATTAATATCCGTAGCGTAGTTTTAAAGATCTAAACATACATAGAGACAGACGGCGCGAAGCGACTTTGTTTTATATTACGTAGTGATATAAAACTTGTACGTTGATATTTTGAATCAAACTTCGAAAAAGAATTAAAATGAAAAAATCACTACATAGTATGAAACAAAGTTGCTTTCCGCTGTCTGTCCCTATGTATGCTTAGATCTTTAAAACTACGCTATGGATTTTAATGCAGTTTTTTAATAGATAGACTGATTCAAAAGGAAGGTTTTTATGTATAATAAATGTATATTAGAGTCGAGGTGGAACACTGATAATTTTAGATTTTTAGCTTTTAGGCGGAACGAAGTTTGCCGGGTCAACTAGTTATTAACAAAGGAAACACCCGTCGGCCAATGTTAATTTACGCAGTCGGGTTTTTTGTTTTCGTAATAATATCTCGAAGGGCCCCTAGAACAAAATCGTATATGAAAAATTACCAATTTACAGTATGAAGCTTTATGGATTGTAAAGGGTGATCGTAATAACTATTTGGGAACTTATTTAATAAGTTCATAAATAGCTATTACGTATTATTAGGGTACGTCGAGAGTATGCACTTATCACTTAGACAAATTACTGCGTGGTATAGCTCATAATCCGAGTGTTTTGTGTCGTCTTGAACGCGTCCCAGATAGGTACGTATGGAGACGTCGGCGTCCTCCGCTGCTGGTCGTACCGACAGCCAGGACCAACCCTTTCGAGGGGGAAACCTTCCAAAGGTACCCGACGCCGTGGGAGCGACGCAGGGTTATGTGGGATTTTTACCGCACTCAACCCCCCCCCCCCCCCCCGGTGGCCGTCCTCGCCGCTGAAAAGGAGGACTCCGGGATCTCGAAACGACTTCAACCGGAATCCTCCGAGCGCGCTGCCCCATCGGGCTCCTCCCAGATGGGCGGCTGGGCCCACCGCTCCGTCTAGTCTTTACGACGGTATGCGACCACACATACCGCCGTCCTTCCCGGGATTCCCTGACCGAACGGTTCGAGCTCCCACTCTAGCCGTCTGCAACCCCGGAAGCCCCTTTTAATCGCCTAAGGCACCTTTCACCCAAGCTCTCTGTACACTCAATCAGGTACATGAAAAACTAGATGTCAATTCATGTAGCTTGAGTGATTTCGCAAAAGTTGTTTTTAATATATTGTCTTACAATAAGATGTAGTTATTTATAATAATAATAGAAAAGAATGTTAACCTTTTAAAAAAATTAATAATTGTTTACGCTATCGTATTGGGTGCTACCTGTAATGATAGACGTAAGTCTGTATATAAATAAATAATGATTTTTCATAGATCGTCTTTCCTGGCGTAAGTAATCAATGTTTGTATGTCCACAAACCTTCTAAGCTTCATACTGTAAATTGGTAATTCTTCATATACGATTTACTTCTTGCGGCCCGTCAATCTAGTTATTTGAGTTATTAATTTTTTATTTTATTTTTGGTTTCGTTACAGCGGCGAAAAGGTCTGGATTTTTGAAACGGTGCAATCGTCTCTTGAAAGGCTGTATTCAGATTGGCTAAGCAATGACATTACACCCTTACTATGTCCATCAGCAAGCTTATCAAGAAATATCCAGAGAATTATTACCGATAAGCACACGAAGAATGTTTTGGAGAATATTATTAAGGAATTAGGTTGTAACTGGAAATATCGACCTGACTTAGGTATGGTACTTAATACTTTAATAAGTAAGGGTACAGCCCATTATGGTCTCACTGTTGGGCATGGGTCTTCTCTCATAGTTAGAGAGTTTTAGGCCATAGTCCATCGTGCTGGCCAAGTGCGAATTGGCAGTAGACTTTTATAACTAGTATGTAGCTAATACTTTGCTAGCTATGAGCAGTAATAGCCTTTTTTTGCTATCGGATCTGGTAAAACGGTAGTGGATGGTAGTTTCTTAAGAAAGTCCACTGACATCCACACCTTTCGACCGTAATGCGTTAACTTCGTACTCGTAATTGATATGGCGAGTTTTATTTTGGAAAAACCTTCAAAAGGTACCCGACGCCATGGGAACAGCGCCGGGTTATGTCGGATTTTTACCGTACTAACCCCCCCCCCCCCCCCCCCCCGGCCTCAGCGCTCCGGTATCTCAAACGGAACAAAACCAGAGTTATTTTTCCCAGTGAACATTTGAGGTCACCGTACCTCCTGGTGTTTACGACGGCATGCGACCACACATGCCGTCGTCCTACACGGGGTCGCTTGGTTCGAGCTCCCACTCTAGCCGCCCGCAACCCCGCAAGCCCCTTTTAGTCGCCTCTTACAACAGGCAGGTGATGCTGTAGTCCTATTATTGTCTCGGAACTACCGGGACGAAGTAGTAATAGCCTAATCGTCGAAGGATCTTTAGCAAGGTCCGAGGTACAAATCCCAGGCACGCACCGCTGATCTTTGTAAAGTTATGTGCGTATTGTAATTTAGTTTTCACTGTTATGCGGTGAGGAAAAACATCTGAGGATACCTGCACACCTGAGAGTTCTTAAAAAAGTTCTCAAAGATCCGTGGAGTCTACCAATTCGCACTTGTCCAGCGCGGTAGACTATGACCTTAAACCCCGCCCCTGTACCGGTGGTACTTTAAAGCAGTGCTTAATTTCGTTTTAAAACAAAAAGTTATGAAATTGTGTTTTTTCCTTTGATTTAACTAGAAACCGAGCATGCAATGATGCCACCTGATGGTAAGTGTTCACTGCACTTTATAAACATCTGTAAACAGTTTTATCATAGAACAGGGATTATATATAAATTCATCAATCTATGTATTTTTACTGCCTTGCGAAAATCTTAGAACCAAAAATGAATTGTTAAGATGGGTCGCATAAAATAATAATGATAAATTGTTTTCTAGATATAACATCAAAGAAACATCAAGAGGAAGCAGCCATAGACAAAATAAAGAAGCAAATTGCCGAGAATCTACAGAGTTTGCAAAAAAGCGCGAAAACTTTGGAACTCGGTCAAAAAAATCTACACTTGTGGCAAGACGATTTGGTTAAGAAAAGTATTTCCAACAACAGAACGGTTGATGGAAAGACTTATAAAGATTATGAGGCTTTTTATATAGAGTTGTTAACATTGAATGCATAAGTTTGATACAATTTTATATTAAAATAAATGTAACCATACTGATGTAGTTTTATTTGTATGACATATCGCTACTTGGATTCCTTTTTTATTCGATTGAAGTAGCAAAAGGGCTTGCAGACCACCTGTTGGTAAATGGTGACTGCCGCCCAAGGACATGTGTAAGCAACATCATATAGAACAGATTATATCTGAAGTCAATCACAGATGCTATTTCCGAGGACTAAGATGGTCGCGTGAAATGAATGTGTACCGGCACAAGTACCAATTATAAAATACTAGGGGACCCGGCGAACTTCGTTTGTAAAAATATGTAATGTGAATTCTGAACAAATCTTGCGATGCAAGCCCATTACCTGACTCAGCGACTGATCAAGAATTCTGACCGCCCTAGGCTAATTGAACCTACTTATGCAAAACAGAATCAACCCACACAACGACAGTTTTGAGAAAAACTATTTTTGACAAAATTTTGTTTTTTGTATAATTTTATTTATTTATAAGTTTTTGTACACAGATACATTACAGAAATCATAGAATTACAAAAATACTTAGTACAAAGGGCTACTTATTCCAAAAAGAAATTTCTTCCAGCAGCCCTGTGATCGGAATAGGTTTATGAGATGCAAATTTAGCGTGCACAAAATAAAATAAATATAGATAAATTCATAAACATACACGTAATAAATATATAAAAAATATATAATAATAATAAATAAATATAGTATTAAGTATAAATTAAGAAAGCGACAAGAAATGCTCTTTGACTCTCCGTTTAAATAAAGCGATAGTTATAGAGAGACGTATATCAGGTGGTAGAAGAGAATTCCACAGTCTAACCACATGAACAGAGAAGGAGTAAATAATGAGAAGATTTGAAGGATAGTTTAGAAGGGATTTAAGGTGGGACCTGCAGGGCGCCAGAGAAGGCCGTGCGTATGAGAAACGATATTTTAGGTATGAAGGAGATGATGGATTTTTAAGGATGTTGTAAAGGAGACAGAGGATTCGAGTGTTCCTGCGAAAACGGATTGGAAGCCACTTGAGATCCTTGCGAAAATGAGAGATACGATCAAATTTTCGTAATCCAAAAATAAATCTAATACAAAGGTTCTGCAAGCGCTCAAGTTTATTTAGTAACTCCTCTGTGGCATCCAAATAACATGCGTCCGCGTAGTCTAATATCGGCTGAATGAGAGTTTGAATAAGAGAAATTTTAGTTTTTAAGCGCAAGAAACCTTGAAGACATTTAAGCAAATGCAATGTACCGTCAACCTTCCGACTTACTTCCCTTACATAAGTATTCCTAGTTGGTGTCTAAAATAACGCCAAGGTTTTTTACAGTATCAGAGTACGGAATAGGTGTGTTCCCTTTTTAGTTTATTTTAAATAAAATCTGTTTAAAATGTTGTACAAAATAATTTGTTCTATGTATACAAATATGATATTATTAAAAATCATCAATGTTTTTAATAATACAGGAGGAAAACTCGTTGGTTCCTTTTTGCAAAAGTAGGTACAATTATAAGGACGCGCTCCCACCAGGTGTGTTACAGTCGGCCTAAAAAAATTTGGCTTATACGAGGACAGTAGTCAGTAGAAGCATGGCTATTTCGTTATTTACTGCGGCCTAAATGTTTTTGATAGTTTGTATGTATGTAGTTCATATTATATATGTTTTATTGTAGACCAAAGTGAGTATATTTTCATATGTTGCCTCTTTTTATCTTTGTATACCGCCTTAATTGTATCTCTGACTACCTGAAGGTTGACTGGCAGAGAATGCTTATAGCATTAAGTCCACCTTTGTACGATACTTATAAGGTACATGAAGATTAAATAAATAAATAAATAGTTAGGTACTTCTAAAACTTCGAGAAAAAAGTTCCTACTTAAACTCACAATATTCGTTCCCGTACTCCTCCGAAACGGCTAGACCGATTCTCATGAAATTTTGTGAGCATATTGATTAGGTCTGAGAATCGGCCAACATCTGTTTTTCATACCCCTTAGTGATAAGGGTAGTCCACCCTTAACATTTTTTATTAATTTTTATATGGTAAAACAACGTTTGCCGGGCTTAAATATAAATTCAAGTTTAAATACAAATTTCATTTCTTGTTTGCCGCGAGTTCGTTAGCATTAAATACATACATATAGATCATAATAGTAACCCTCATTTGTATTTTGTATTTGCGGGGACTCGAAGCTCATTGACTAGGCCACAAACCGCAAGGTCGAAATGGCCTCCGCAAAGGACTAGAAGGTATAATAATAGTGTATCGCATGCCACGACAAGACGGCAACGGCTCGGCCTTTGGAGAGGAGAAGACTGCCTTATAGTTAATTTATAAAAAAAGGCGAATAATTCAATACATCGACGAGCATTCGATGTGAATTAAAAATATATTTGGAGTCGAAACCGTCAATGCCTTGACGAGCGATAATGAAAGCAAGTCCTAAGATGTCCCAAAGTGTTCCAAAACTGAACATATTATGTATTAGAATAATAGCAATACTTAGTGACTCTAATGATAAAAAAAAACTTGTGAGAAAAAAATAAAAAAAAAGGAAATGGTCCGACATAGTAAGCTTAGTTATGGTTTTCTGTAAAGCCGCCGCTGCCGCCACCGCACACAAATGGGGCCCAGCTTATACTGTCGGCGGCGAAGGCTCACAGAGGAGCTGTGACAATCAGATAAAGACAGAAATAAAAATAAACTAAAAAAAAGGCACGGATGATCCGTCTGTGGAGTCAAAGTTCTTAATAAAAATAAAAATAAACCCTCATTTGCATTTGTAGTGGTCACAGATGTCCATGGGCGGCCGTCACCACTTACCATAGGGTTTTCTACATGCTTCTTTGCTACTTCAATCGGATAAAAAAAAATGTGTGCGTGTTCTAGCGTACACTCGTAAGAAGTGAAACTTCTTTATGACGTTATTTTTCAAAAAATAATTTACTATATGCAACTTTACAGAAATTGGTTAAATAAAGTTAAATTAGATAAAGTTTAATAAAAGACTTTTATTAAACTTTATCTAATAATCTAATCTATAATAATCTATCTAATATCACGCGTGGTAGGGATAAGAAAAAGATGGCGCGTAACAGAAAAAGATGGCGCGTAACCAAAAAATGTTACACTAAATTTTTTTCCGACCCCGATAAAGAAGTTTCACTTCAATAATGCTAATACGTGATTTAGCACATTAGTCGCGCCAGGTGGAACATAAATCGTGTAGAAACATTACTGACACCTAGTGTGTGCAAAGAGCTTATTTATGTTTTTTGCGCAATGGGCCTTATGACCTTACGAAACACACTTTTGTTGTATTTTAAAGTAAATATATGGCACTACACAAGAGTTGCACTTCTATCAACCGAGGTAAGATGACAAAAGTATACATTCATATAATAAAGTAAAATAATATTAAAAAAATATTTTTATAACAAGCTTTTAATTCAATGCACTGATAATAAAAAAAAAGTTTTGTACTAGTCGAACTCATCATTTAGTAGCATCGTACAATATTCTATCATATATAAGCTTGTCGCGAGAATGAAAATGAAAATATTCTTTATTAACTATATAGACTTATTACAGGTGAAGTACACCCCTGTTAAGTTCGCAGAACTTGTGTTAGGGGTGAACGCTCTTTCCTGAAGATTTTCCGGGCGTAAGGCTAAGATCCATTTTTTGTAATTATCAAAAAGTGTTAAAAGTTCACAGTTTAAGTATTCACTAACTGGTGACTATTGAATAGACAACTATCAGAGCCACACGTGCAAGGTATCGCTGTATGGTTAATAGGTCTCACTTTACACTGGTCGTTAATTGTATAAATGTTGTTCACTATTTATTACTTATTTTTTCACAATACACGTCTGCACTCAATGCCCGATGGGAAGGAAGAGGAGAGAGCGAGAATATTTCAGGAAATCACAGACCTAGACCTGAGTAAATCTAATATGGACAATTTTATTGCCAAATATTTTTTAGACCAATTTCTGTCGTTGTTACTATTTTGGAAATAAACCTAGATTGTTATCGATAAAAACCGATATTAGCCGTAATATATCATTTGTACAAGTTTAAGTTTTTAATGGATTTCTTAATAGTCCAAACGTACTGAGACTTTTATTTTCAATTCTTTTAAAACTCAGGTAGGTACATCTTATAAATGTTAACTTTTTTCCGAATGGACATCATACATCAAACATAAATGCAAAATCCATACAGCAAGTGCCTATTAACTGAATAATTAGAGAATAAAGTCTTCAACTCCTCAAATATCAATAATTCAAGGACTATTTTAATAGTATGTAATGTAAGTATTAATATGTAACTGGTACTCACGATTTGCTGTTTTGCTGGCGATATTCCGACTGGATATGAATCGTGATCGCGGCGAAACTGCGGTGGCAGAAACCGTTGACAAGCACTAGTGGTAGACTAAACTATCTACCTTCCGTCTAGCTCTTTCTTCTTTGTCACGTTCCGTATCACGACACACAACACTAACTGTTTAAGCACTAAACAGTAAACTTAGCACTTTTTATAGAAACCGAAACTTTTAGGAGAACCGTTGCCAAACACAAGTGCTAGATTAACCTATCTACCCTCCGTCTAGCTCGTTTTTTCTTTACCCTCCATATCACAATACGACACTACCTATAAATTTACGCACCAAACTCCGCACTATTTGTCACTTATATCAAATAAAATATACGGTAACTTATAAAACTGTCTTGTTCTAAGCATGTTTATGATCTCTTTTGTTTCCATTACTAAATTGGAAAGTCATGACGTTTAGCGAAGATCATCTGAGGTTTTTTAAAATCCAGTAGTTAGAACAGAATTCAGCGTGCATTCAGCTGCCGCAGGTTATTCGGGCTGTTCTTTTTGACTGCACTAACGTATGTATGTTTGTTTAGTGTAACAACTGATACAGCTACAGTCAACTTTGTTAAACCCTTTGACTTGGTATGGTATTGTGTCATAATCGATTAAATTTCGATTAAATTCATTAACCAGTATTCCCAAGTTAAGACATATTTCAGTATGCCTTCTAATTTCATACATAAGTAGGTACAGCATCTAATTAAGCAGCGTTCGAAAGGACTGGTAATGGGCACTTTAACGCGATTCTACAACTTGCCCTTAAGATTTTGTTATGTAACGGGTTCTCACAATATGCGGCTTTTGAGTTTCTTTCTACCGATATTTCGACCTGGTTGCATGGATCGTGGTCACGGGCAAACTCTAGGTCGAAATATCGGCAGAAAGAAATTAAAAAATCGCATATCGTGAGTACCCTTTACATAACGCAATTTATAAATTCCGCGACAACATAAGTTTAAAATGATTTAATGAAATTGACGCTAAGTACTCACGGAGCGATTTTCACCCGCGGCCGCCGCGGTTGCGGGCCCGCAGCTTCTGTAGGATGCAGATATAAGTGTAAAAAATGAAAGCAATACTCACGACGCGTTTTTCGCCCGCGATGCGCGCGGTTGTTTGCGGCTCCCGCTGCACCGGCGCGCAACCTGTAGAACCGCTCGGGCCGCGGTCAGCCGCAGCCGCGGCGGTTTGCGCCCGCGCGCTCTGCGATCAGTTGGCGGGCGAGTGCAGTAGTCAAGACCTCAACTGATGGTAAACCGCCCGTCTTGCGGTTTTCGCCCGCCACGTTTGCGGTTGATAATCGCAACCGCGACGGCAGCGTAACCGCGTAAATAACCGGTCTCGTGAGTTTCGCACAGAAGCTGCGGGCCCGCAACCGCGGCGGCCGCGGATGAAAACCGCTCCGTGAGTACGTAGCCTGAATAGAATATATGGACCTCAGGTACGTTTTAAATAAAATGTTGATAACAGATGTTTAAGGCTGACATTTAATTTTTTTGTTTTAAAAATGTTTGAGTGATACTAAAACCACAATTCAGTGTTTTTAAATTGGATCATCTGTGGGTAATAGGGTATGATAAATAAATATAAATACGTTTATTTTTATTTTTGGTTTTATACAGGACATTAACGCATGTTACATAACCCTAACGTTGATGCACAGCCCTAGTGCATCGCGTCCCAGCCAGCAACCCGATGAGCTGACGCAGCACCTAGCACGTTCCCACATATCGTGGGAATGGACATCATTCCGAGATCTAACATCGACTCGGTTTCACACCTTTAGTTTTAAGACAAAATGTAGTTGTAATTTTTAGTTTAAAATAAATGTTAAGTATGGTTTTGCGTTTCTCTGCGACCTCCGGCCGCCACCAACATAACTCGCATAAGAAAATGTATTAAATATGACATCAGTTTATTGATTTAATCTCATTTTTGTAATATAAGTTCCTCATAAATTTCCTGGCAAAAATGTATCAACTTTCACTGGGCTAACGAAGTCTTACAATATTTTTCACATTTTCTTATAGAAAGAAACAACTCCGACTATGTTTCGCTAGCTTTAAACATAATATACAGTGCAGAGGTTGGATCGATAAGACGGTCGCTCGGGCCATCCAAACGAACCATCCCCCGTTATGTCCCACCCTGCCCAAGCAGACCCTTGTCAAGATCCCAGCTACCCAACTCCCAGCCCGGTTTAGCACCGTACTCCCTCTGCCACAATATATTGCCACCCACACCGTTCCACACGATATACTTCAATACTACTGCGACAAACTTCACGCTTTCCCACCCCACCGTATCTTGCCGTTCCATACAGCCGCATTAAACTGCGTCAACTCCCTATCCCACCCTGCCTCACCCTGCTCCGCCGTACCCCGCAACCAAGTTCACCCGTCGTCGCCCCACCGCACACCCCATATTGCCCCAAACCCAACGCGCAACAACCCACGCTGTTTCACCACTGTGCCTGCTAAAGCCCGTTTCTGCTTTTATCACTACGTATAAAACAAAGTCGCTTTTCGCTGTCTGTTCCTATGTACTTATGCTTAGATCTTTTAAACTACGCTACGGAATTTAATGCATTTTTTTATTATATAGAAAGATTCAAGAGGAAGTATAATATAGTAGAGAAACACTGATAATTTTAGATTTTTTACTTTTGGACGGAACAACGTTCCCCGGGTCAACTAGTGTAGCGATATAATTTCGTGCACAGGTTTTACTCTGTTAATACCTAACTAATAATATAGATATTAGACATTAATTATCACTGCTTTTCGGTGAAGGAAAACATCGTGAGGAAATTTACACACCTGAGAGTTCTTTAAAAAAAAAAAGTTCTTGGAGGTGTGTAAGTCCACCAATTCGCACTTGGCCAGCGCGGTGGGCTATGGCCTAAATTCTCTCATTCTGAAAGAAGACCCGTGCCCAGCAGTGGAACAATAATGGGTTGACGAGAGAATATAGATAGATATGTGAATTCTATTACAAGTAATATACAAAGTTATCTAAAAAAGATATTGACAAAGATATTAGTAATAAGCGATAAATATTAAACAGAAGCGAGGATAATAAAATTACTTTTGTCGATCATTTTTTGTAGCATCCATTAGGTATTTTTTAATTTTGGCAGTAAATATAAAAAAACACGTGTTCTACACTCATAGCCCCACACTAGGATTTTCTCCTGAGTCGTGGGTACCATTGACACTCACAAGACGAATTCACAAACACCCAGACCCAGAACATGAATCTAAACTCATCATTCAGATACCTGTCTGGCCGGGAATCGAACCCGGGACCCATTGCACGTCAGACCGATTTACTAAGCGCTCCGCCACGCGGGTCGTCAATGTACGAAAAGATGACAGCAAATTATGTCTGCCATGAATCACTCATTAAACTATCGCTACTACCACCATCCAAAAACACCACCACCACGCACTTACCACCATCACCACCACTAAATTCGACTCTAGCTCTCCATCATCATCACCACCATTACCGTTGTGGCGAGTTTTTTTTTTTTAGGTAGTAGGTACTAGACCGAGTGTAGTTCAACCGGGGAGTTATCCCCACCACACATTTCTAACGAGAAGCAGTTCTTGCGTGAAGAGAAAAACGTTACGTTACGAGAAGAGTGTGGTTGCTGGCACACTTATATTTGGCAACCATCCTCAAGAGTAACAGCGCATCTGTAATAGACTTCAGATAGAACCCGTGTATATGAAGTTGTACAGATGTACATGGGTGGCAGTGACCACTTACCATCACGTAGACTTGCTCGTTTACCACTTGCATGCAGCCATCCTCACAAACATTCACCTGTTTAATTTTAGATGACTAATTAAACGCGCTAAAAGAAAGTTTCATCCCAAAAAAATTATACAACCAACTTTTTCTAAAATAAAAGTGCTGTTTCTGTTTCGACGAAATTAATTTTCGTTGGAATAATCCACTCCCGTCTTCGGAATTAATGGCTACATAGGACTGGGAGAAAGGGAGGGAAAAGGGTAGTGTGAGGGGCTGTAAAGTACTCGTTTCTCCCCTTTTTCCCTCCGGTTCTCCCGTGACTACTTTTATATATGTGGATTTTCCTTCACTGTAGTTAATTTCATGTCTTGTTAGAGAAAATTTGGCTTCAGATCAAATTGCAAAATATATCTTCAACGCTACATTTACAGCCAGTTTTATATTCATCGTAAGCAAACTAACTAATTTTACTACTTAATAAATAGTCTTATCGAAACGAAATGACAAAAATATCTAATCAAAAGTTTTATTATAAATACAATAAATAAATCTAATATTTTTTTTTTAATTATAGGGCTATATTTTTTCAACAAAAGAAAAATTACACTCAACACTACTACAAAACGGATATTATTCTATTTTAAACAAAAAGTAAATCATTGCTTACTTCTCAATATCGAAATATCCATATACTATTCCGTTATTGAAATCACAAAATCACTGAAAAACTGCGACTAACGTTATGAAAAATTTAAGCCGTGCTCCATTTATATTTTATAATTATAGCATAGCGCCTACAAATGGGAAATAGCGACCGAAGGGGAGGTAGGCCCCCGCCTCGCCAGAGTACAGAGTGTAACCCCAATTCACCCCCTGCTCAATTACGCCTGAACATTCGTGCGAGTAAATGGAAGAAAACTCTTCAACAACTTAATAACATGGATCTTTCAGAAAAATATAGAAGAGAGTATAATAATGTAGAATGAGATATGTTCAGAGTAATTTCCATTTACGTTTTTCACGTTTTGCTGTGATACAAATAAGTTATTATGAGCCAAAAATAGGTACTTTACTTGTGAAAGAAACCTAATTTTCAGTCTGATTCAGCATTTCCCAAAAATGAAAAAAGAGTATACAATTGTCGCAAATAGAGGATGAGAAGTATAAAAAAATATATGGCAATGCTACTTTATACAAAATATCGGGTCAACTTTTAATTTTATTACAGACATTCTTCATATATCAAGGTTAAAAACAAACCAGAACTTTTTATATAAGATATCGTACATTAACGCTTTAATGCTATGAGATTCTGTATTTTTCTCTCGTTTTTAGCTCCAATTTAGCTGAAAAATAAAGTATTGGCGCACGCCCAGATTAAACCGCAGGCGTACCCCCCTGTGGGCTTGGGGGGGCACATAAACCCAGAGAGGGTAGGCCCCAGTGTGGGGTGGAACAGATTGAGGTCGGCAACTTGCGCTGTATAACTGTTTGCTCAGAATACTCTCTAATAAAATGGAAACCAAGCATTGGCTTATATGGTTGTTAGGCCAGACTTACGTAAGTTATCGTCGCCCACCCATTATTGTCCCACCACTGGGCAAGACTTTCCATTAGGGCTGAGAGGGTTTCTAGACCACATTCCACTATGCTGGACAAATGCGAATTAGTAGACTTAAGAGATTTTTAATTACTTTTTTGAAGAATTTTCAGGCATCAGGCACTATCTCACGATGTATTTCTTCACTGTAAAGAAGTTACAATTAATTTGTACCAAATACAATGTACGTATTAGAATATTTAAGTAAAGTCAGAGGTAGGCGGAATTTGAACCTTAGACCTCCCGACTGTATGAGTGAGTTTCAACTATTAGGTTATTATTTCGTTACATCTTACTTTAATTAAATCGATATTCAATCAGTGTGTAAATAGTTAAAATTGTATCTATAAATTTGTATGATATCACTACAGCTATATTTATTATCAAATATTCATGGCTAAACAACTAGAATTTAATTTTTAATGCATTAATGCACTTATTTAATAAGTGATCGGAAGCGCGTAGGATTATGGACCTCTTAAGAGCTAATTAATGATGAGAATTCATTTACACTGCCTACTTAATATAGGGTGGATTGAATACTCCTATTTTCTTTTTGTGCATATTTTAGGGATCTACGGGACAAGCAACAATCTTGCCAAATGACTATTCCTTACTTATTTTACTACCCTAACGTATTTGATTAACCGGTAATGTTAGATGTAAGTTAAGAGTAAATAAATAAATAAAATAAATAAATAAATAATATTTATGTGGTTATCCAAACCCAACGTTTCAAAGAAAAACAAGGAATAAGGGTATCTTTTAGCTGAAAAATTTAGAGATAATAAATGGATGGACTACATAAAAAATATTTATTAAAATCATAATAGTAGCAGCAAAGTAGGTATTCGTACGACGGTGGGTTTCCCGAGGTATAATAATGTATCCCCCGAGTAGGGTGGGGGAGGCAAGGTCCCCCGCTTTCCACCCCAAAGCTGCTCATTTATCTTTTTATCGTGTCTATAAAGTCTATAATTATATTTCACATATATATTTTTAACTATAACATCAGTTTAATAAATATAAGTATAGACATATTTTAGTTTTTTAATTAAATATTGTTTCTTTTATTATTAAACTTACTATTTTTTATAATTTATATTAGAAATATAAGGTTGTTTATTTGTGTGTATAATTATAACGTATTTCTCATATCAAATATATGTATGTGTATATGTATATATCAAATATTTGTGTGTGTAAATATGTGTAAGTGTATATATTTTGTCGCGCAACATTCATAATTTAAATGTTAAAAAATAACAAGACGCCTATTTAAAACACAATAGCAAATATTTTCACACTATCTACAAAATGTAAGGAGAATTATCGCACGAGGCATATGGGTATTTTATTTGTCCAGTAGGTACTCCCAAAGGGAGAAGGGACTAGCACTTAGCGTTAAGTGAAGACTGCTTTTAGTAAACATGGTTTGTTATGTTAAACTTTATAGATAAATTGCTGTGCAAACTGTGAATGATTTATGTTGTTACACGTTATATTACGTGACCACAACAATTATGCACATGTAACAAAAACGGTTACGTACCCCGCTCCTCGCTCGTCCCCTATAGTAGGGGACCCAAGAGGGGATTTTGGGACATACTCGAGCGCGGCAGATTAATATGAAGTAAGATACTTCATATATTGATAAGTACCTCCAGCCAGTATGCGGCCTTAGCATAGGTGGGTACGCCCAGGGGAACTTAGTAACCTTCTCACTCCTTTAGGTGACGCTCAAATCGTCAGATTAGCAAATTGGACACATCTCAGGTTCTAATTCACCTCCACTTATCCTGATAAGGCGCGCTTGAGTGAGTCAAGACGTCGTTCTTCTTATGCAACTTTGTTAACCTTCTACCCCCCAAAGATACACTTAAATCCTCAGATTAGCAAATTTGACACATTTTAGGGTGTAATTAAACTCCCTTTGCCCTAATATGAGGCATTCAAGTAATTCCATATCATAGATTCTTTTTTAAAGATTTGAAACTCTGTAGACGGTTATCCCGTCCCTGTAGTTCCGGGATCAGAATAGGGCTACGGCATCCCCTGTCTGTCGTAAGAGGCGACTAAAAGGGGCTTCCGGGGTTGCAGACGGCTAGAGTGGGAGCTCGAACCGTTCGGTCAGGCAATCTCGGGAAGCACGGCGGTATGTGTGGTCGCATTCCGTCGTAAAGACTAGACGGAGCGGTGGGCCCAGACGCCCATCTGGGAGGAGCACGATGGGGCAACGCGCTCGGAGGATTCCGGTTGAAGTCGTTTCGAGATCCCGGAGTCCTCTTTGTAACGTCGAGGACGACCACCGGGGGGGTTTTAGTGCGGTAAAAATCCCACACAACCCTGCATCGCTCTTACGGCGTCGGGTACCTTTAGAAGGTTTCCCCCTCGACAACAAAAAGAAAAGCTTGCGGATAGTAGACATTCTTCATAATTATACAGAAAACGTATTACGCTGCTTCCGTGCGACTTAGGTACTCTATTCATCCGTTTGTTCTTCGAAGTAAGTTCAATGTATGTTATGTTTTAATCATTGTATCTCATTATAAAAGAAACCGTCATGTTTTTTATAGAATATAGTTCTTTAAACCGAAGTTTCGTGAAAGGCCGACTGTGTTATAAACTATTAGAGAAGTGATAGCCTTTTTTTTTGTTTTCGAGGGGGAAACCTTCCAAAGGTACCCGACGCCGTAGGAGCGACGCAGGGTTATGTGGGATTTTTACCGCACTAAAACCCCCCCGGTGGCCGTCCTCGGCGCTGAACAGGAGGACTCCGGGATCTCGAAACGACTTCAACCGGAATCCTCCGAGCGCGTTGCCCCATCGTGCTCCTCCCAGATGGGCGTCTGGGCCCACCGCTCCGTCTAGTCTTTACGACGGTATGCGACCACACATACCGCCGTCCTTCCCGGGATTGCCTGACCGAACGGTTCGAGATCCCACTCTCAGCCGTCTGCAACCCTGGAAGCCCCTTTTAGTCGCCTCTTACGACAGGCAGGGGATACCGTGGCCCTATTCTGACCCCGAGGCTACAGGGACAGAGAAGTGATAGACTGATGGTTAAAACGCCTTCTCAATCGGGAGGTCCGAGTTTCAAACCCAGACCACTTATTTATGTATGTATTAGAAATTAATTGTCACATACACACCCGAGAGTTCTCTCATTCTGTGAGAAGAGTCTTCACTCTTCTCAGAAGACCCGTGCCCAGCAGTGGGATAATAATGGATTGTACCCCATAACAAAAACAGTAAATACCTTATACATATTCATCCCCCGCCCCCCGAAAAGTTAAAATATTACATTAAAACAACTACTACATTAAAAATGTACTTTGGATGGGCTCTCATGAACTGCTTTCATTAATTAGCTTTAATGTTCTCAAGGTGGGTAGGTTTATGGTTTATCTGGGAAATTACCATTGCCACAGCTGTTCTATTTTTTGAACTTTCTCTAAAAAACAAAAAGCAGGTGTTATGATTTATGATTTCTAGGAACTTGGAACTAGCGGGAGTCTCCGGGTTCGTCTGTTTTTATTTGATTTTTTTATTAGGTGGCCAAGTTTCACTCGCGCCTGAGACACGTTTTATAGGTCGGGTTAAGGCCTTTTTTGTCAACCTATTTTCAGAGAGCAGCCTGATTTGAAAGGCCGATATCTTTGAAAAGATAACTCATGTACGTTTTAAATAGGACTTTTTAATTGTAGCCTTTGAAATCCTTATAGATAGTCTTCTGCACTCGCGCTCCAAAATACATTCTCTTACCTTACCCTCCTCCCTTGCCCTCCTTCTGACGCACTCGAGTAAAAAAGCTATTATGTATGTAAAATATAGAGTCACGACAGAAATATTATTCAAATTTGAAATACGCCAAGTACCCCGATCGGGCGAGTTTTGGTCGAAGAGAAGACGAATAACTCAAAAAATAGGTACTTGAGTGTTTCGCAAAGAGGCGATATCCCGATTGAGGCTTAGATCGTAGGGTGAGATAAACAACTCATGAATAATGTGGTGAGAAGTCCTTAGTGTTCGGTAAAATGATGGTTAATTGTTGTTTCAAAGATAGTTGTTTTAGATAGCGTTAGATCAACGAGACCTTTCTATGTTTCAGCTAAAATACATATACCTACCTTCTTTCTTTGACTTATGATATAGACATATTGTTTTCATCGAAAGACATACCAACATATATACGTATGTATGACGAAAAGTCGATAATGACGAAGGAATATACATATATATAATAGCAGTAGTTATTTCACAAGGACCTTTAATATGAAGAGCTCGGGCAAGCCGAGTCATTTAACTCACTGTTCAGTCGCTCACGACGGTCTTACCACACCGATTTGACTAGACACATTATCATAACTAACCTTTTTCTCACACTGCTTGAACATCTACTTCACGCTTCTTCAGGTTTGGCGCAGTTTCCCGAACTAGACAATGTGTGGGTCCCCATATATGTAATAAAGTTAATAACTATTGGTTACGTAATCACAGTCTAGACCCCAAGGTCATCAAAAATAACCAAGGCAAAGACTCCGCGCCTACGTAATACTTAAATATTTTAAATTTTTAATGTAGATAACGAAGTGATTGTCGAGGTGTCTTCTTTCTAGCCATTCTTGAAGATTTCAAGTAATACACAGAAATAAACTTCTTCAATTTTTTCACAATTGAGGAGGTCCGATTGCATCGACGGTTAAACAAGAAACCTTTTTAACCGACTTCCCAAAGGAAAGAGGTTATCTATTCTACCGGCGTTCGCTCGCCTTTTTATAACAATGGTTGGTGGTGTGACAATAACAAATTTATAGAGGGTAAACTAAATTACAATTCTAAAAATCATTAAATGTTGCTAATTCAATAAACAAACAATTTTTGATCTTTAAACTAACTAAAATAATTATTATCGGCGACGTGTTTTTCATAAATACGCGGTGTCGCGCCGAAATAGATAATATAGATATAATATATATAATATAGACCCATTTGTATTTATTTCACGACGACCTTCATCGAACTCACTGCTCAGTCGCTCACGATGATTTTACTACACTGAGTTGACTACACATTATCATAACTAACCTTTTCCTCACACTGTTCGAACTTCTTCGACTTCAGGCTCTGAGGTATATTGGATGAAAAGATATGGTGCAATTTCCGGAACTAGACAATGTATGGGTCTCTATTTATGTAAAAAAGTTAATAACTTTTGCTTACATAATACTTGAATTTAAAATTAATAAATTCTAAAAGTCGCTACTGACGGTCCCTTTACTAAAGAATACATATTTTAATATAGATAACATGGATGCATCTGTAGTTGTAGTTATCTTACAACGACCTTCATTATGAAGCTCGGGCAAGCCGAGTCATCGAACTCACTGCTCAGTCGCTCACAACGATCTCACCGCACTGACTTAACTACACACATTATCATAACTAACCTTTTTCTCACACTGCTGACCAGCTTCGACTTCCGCGCAGTTTCCTGAACTAGATAACCCCTCCCTCCCGATGTCATCAAAAATAAGCAAGGCTAAGACGCTTATGTTATTTTTAAACTTAAAATAAGTAAATTCTACTAGTCGCCACTGACGAAAGAACGGTCCCTTTACTAAAGAATACATATTTTAATATAGATAACATATAATATAGTCAGTCCCGTTTTTCGAGAAGGACTGGACTGCAAAAAAGGTCGCCAAATATACACCAACGCATGCCCATTTGCTATTCTAATCGGATAAAAATGTCTTAATTATTAATTTTAAGCTATTGCATAGCTTTTATTGCGGGTTTTGCCGCGAACGAATCAAGAAATTCCGTAACGAAAAACACCTAACACCCCTACTCCGCCTACCATGTAGTACCATGAAGCAAAAATACATTTCGATGTCGAAAAGTTTATTTTGATGATCGGTCCATCCGCGCGTACAGGTGCGTAAACCGCCTTACCGCGCGGGGCACCGCTATTCGCAGCGGTGCGCGGTACCGTGTGTTAATCGCCGAAATCATGTTCAAATTTCAAATCACAGGCACGTATAATAATTTGAATTAGTTTTGTCGGCAGCAGATATTAATGCTTACTCTGATATTAAAAGTTTTAAGAAAGGGTCTCAAAACGCGTGACGGTTACCAACGCGCAGTTGGCTAGCGTGGTCAACTACGACCTAAACTATTGCTAATCTGACATATGTGCCGAGTTGTGTTACATTAAAAAGTTGATGACGATTGAATAACATATTTAACCTTTCCGCTGTTTCATTCTCATTGACTTTTTTTCTTTTTTGTCGAGGGAGAAACCTTCAAAAGGTACGCCGTGGGAGCGACGCAGGGTTATCTGGGATTCTTATAGCACCAGGACTCCGGGATCTTCAAAGGAACGCAACTGGAGTCCTCTGAGTGCATTGCCCCATCGGGCTCCTCCCAAGTGAGCGGTTGGGCCCACCACTCCATCTGGTCTTTACCACAATATGCGACCACACGTATGCCACCGTCCTGGGATCGCCTGGCTGGACGGTTCAAGCTCCGTCCATCCTGGCTCTCACGATATCATGCGACCATACATGCTGACATCTTTCCCGAAGTTGCTGACTGGGTGTTTGGAGCTCTCCGTCTAGCCGCCCGCAACCCCGAAAACTCCCTTTTATAGTTGCCTCTTACCACAGACAGGGGATACCGTAGCCTTATTCGCGGAATTACAGAGACGTCATTGACTTTTCACATTTTGCTCCGTGTTTTATAACCATTCAAATATTAATATCATACAACTTCGTTGTATACGGCGGCGGCGCACGGCGCGTACTGCCGGTTAATCAATTGACTACGCAATATGTTATACTCGTTATATCTTCTAAACTACTTGTCCAATTTACATGGTGTAAAAGGCAGATTCGATCTTTATTAGATGCTTGATTTTTTGAAATAATTTATTTTGATAAGGATTAATATTTAGTTTGTATAAAACCCATGGAAACATCAACTTGATATTTTTAAAATTTTCAAAGTATAAAAAGAGTTATTGTGGGTTATACATAAAATATAGACATATGCTGTCGCGGACTTTTATTTAGATCTATGTGAGCCAAACAATCCCACGGTACATTATATTTGGATATCTCCAACGGTTTAGGCAGCGTACGCGACGATAGCTCTCAGAGCACAACTTTTTTCCGACTAACCTGATATTTCTCTTTATATTATAACCTTATAAAAAAAATCATTACAAATTATAGCCCATGTGTTATTCTGATGTATAACCTATACTACTGTAAAGTTTCAACCTAATCCGTTGAGTAGTTTTTGCGTGAAAGAATAACAAATACACATACATCCTCACAAACTTTCGCATTTATAATATTATTAGGATTAGGATGTATATCCTATCCTACTAATATTATAAATGCGAAAGTTTGTGAGGATGTATGTGTATTTGTTATACTTTCACGCAAAAACTACTCAACGGATTAGGTTGAAACTTTACAGTATTATAGGTTATACATCAGAATAACACATGGGCTTTAATTTGTAATGATTTTTTATTTATAAGGTTATAATATAACGAGAAATATCAGGTTAGTCGGAAAAAAAGTTGTGCTCTGAGAGCTATCTTCGCGTACGCTGCCTAAACCGTTGGAGATATCCAAATATAATGTACCATGGGATTGTTTGGCTCACATAGATCTAAATAAAAGTCCGCGACAGCATATGTCTATATTTTATGTATAACCCACAATAACTCTTTTTATACTTTGAAAATTTTAAAAATATCAAGTTGATGTTTCGATGAGTTTTATACAAACTAAATATTAATCCTTATCAAAATAAATGATTTCAAAAAATCAAGCATCTAATAAAGATTGAATCTGCCTTTTACACCATATAAATTGGATAAGTATTTTAGAAGATATTACGAGTATAACATATTGCGTAGTCAATTGATTGACCGGCAGTAAGCGCCGTGCGCCGCCGCCGTATACAACGAAGTTGTATGATATTAATATTTGAATGGTTATAAAACACGGAGCAAAATGTGAAAGGTCAATGACGTCTCTGTAGTTCCGGGAATAAGGCTACGGTATCCCCTGTCTGTGGTAAGAGGCAACTAAAAGGGAGCTTTCGGGGTTGCGGGCGGCTCCAAACACCCAGTCAGCAACTTCGGGAAAGATGTCAGCATGTGTGGTCGCATGCTATCGTGAGAGCCAGGATGGACGGAGCTTGAACCGTCCAGCCAGGCGATCCCGGGAAGGACGGTGGCATACGTGTGGTCGCATGTCGTGGTAAAAACCAGATGGAGTGGTGGGCCCACCCGCTCACTCTGGAGGAGCCTGATGGGGCAATGCACTCAGAGGACTCCAGTTGCGTTCCTTTGAAGATCCCGGAGTCCTGGTGCTTTAAGAATCCCAGATAACCATGCGTTGCTCCCATGGCGTACCTTTTGAAGGTTTCTCCCTCGGAAACAGCGGAAAGGTTAAATATGTTATTCAATCGTCATTGACCTTTTAATGTAACACAACTCGGCACATATATCAGATTAGCAGTAGTTTAGGTCGTAGTTGACCACGCTAGCCAACTGCGCGTTGGTAACCGTCACGGGTTTTGAGACCCTTTCTTAAAACTTTTAATTTCAAAGTAAGCATTAATATCTGTTGCCGACAAAACTAATTCAAATTAATATACGTGCCTGTAATTTGAAATTTGAACACACTGATTTAGGCGATTAACACACGGCACCGCGCACCGCCGCGAATAGCGGTGCCCCGCGCGCTAAGGCGGTTCACGCACCTGTACGCGCGGATGGACCGATCATCAAAATAAACTTTTCGACATCGAAATGCATTTTTGCTTCAACGATGATCCGCGCGCTTAGGCGCCAGCCCGTGTGTGAGGCGCCGACCGCCCGCACTGTCGTTCGCGCGGAGACACGGTGGTGATGAGAACACCGCTGGACCGCGCGGCCATTCGGTGTACGTTTGTGAGGCATCAACGGATTTATTAGACCCCAATACATTATGAGATCTGCTTCACCGCCTACCGTGGCAGTGGGCGGTACCGTATGTTAATCGCCTTAGGAAGTAGGGCAAGGGTTTAATCTGAAGTAAATCACAGATGCGTTGCTACTCCCGAGGACTATGATCATCGCCTCATACAAAAGTGAGCCGGCAGGCACACCCTTCAAATGAAACACAAGAACTGCTTCACGGTAGAAATAGGTGCGGCGGTGATGCCTCCCTGGTTCAACCATTGGTCTACCACTTTGCAAACTTTATGTGGCAGACTAAATTCCACGCGAGCGAAGCCGCGGGCAAATGCTAGTAGTTACATACTACAGTACGAAGCTCAAACGGATCGAGACGAGCTGCTCAGAAATCAGACGAATATGTGTAAGTAAACAGCTGTCCACCAATTCGCTCTTGGCCAGCGCGGTGGATTATGGCCTAATCTCTCTCATTCTGAGAGAAGACCCGTGCCCAGCAGTGGGACAATAATGGGTTAACGAGAAGCAGCTGTTTGTGACAAAGAATATAAGTATCAAAGAAAAAAACCTGAATTAATATGAAAGAAAAAAAAGCATAAATAAATAAATAATTATAATTGCATAAGTTGATAAAATATGTTATCCAGTAGCTTTACCGCAGCAGTCCCCGAGTGTCGCACGTTTTTTTAAAGTAGGGATCAGGCATGTATCAGACTATCAGATGGCAAACGACCACTGCCGCTGACGGACTTTTGTCACCAATTAAGATGACCCCAATTAAGATCAGTCTTACATGAGGTTGGAAAAAATATGAATAAGTATGATTCTTGTATTATACGCTTCAAATCAGAATGAAACAACGGTTAATCCTTCGATTACGTTAAATAAATGTAGTGAAAATGTCACTAGAGTTGAACCACACTTGGTTTTAACGTATAAAATCTATTAACAGATACTTTGATACACCAAAAACATTCAAAATAGTAACGATTTTTAATAAGCGCCTAAATTAGTGAGAGTGTTAGTATCGAGTGAGCGAGTTAGTAACTAAAAGCCATCCCAGTTGGCCCAGTCGCGCGCCACCGCTCAATAAGCGTTGACGTGGATGCCAGCTATCAATGTGACTGTATTTTATCGCGAAACAATTTAAATAATGATTGCAGTTCAATAAAAATTGATTTCTTACAATTTTACCTTTATATTCTATGCTTATCATTGAAAATGCTTTAAGCAAATTGATTCGTTTATACCTATTGCTAATTATAACGTTGAAAATGACAAAAACAAAAGAAATACTACTTCAAATATTAGATTTATACAAAAATATGCCATGTTTATGGGATAAAAACCATGTTAACTACTATAGCAAGGACAGTCGCTATCAAGCGAATAGTGTTCTTTTGCGACTTTTTAGAGAGTGCGACAAAAATGCGACCATTAGAACGATGACCAAGAAGCTTCAGAACTTAAGAACGAGTTACCTCAAAGAATTGGCAAAGGTATGTATCCGCTGTGGTCACTTTTTTACAACATGGAAGCATCAAAGGAACGTGCAGTCCATCGAATGACATGTGGTCTCTGGTAAGATATAAGATAAGAGCGTTAAAAATGGTAGAACGTACTCGTATATGGTTACAGCGGGGAGGTACCACGCGGGGAGGTTGAGTGTGGTAGCCGGCACACTTTTATAATGTGACAATCCCCGGGAGTAGCAACGCTTCTGTAATTGGCTTTACTTGTTTCCTTTCGTGTTACGTATGAAGTTGACGGCAGTGACCACTTAACATCAGGTGGACTCCATGCTCGTTTGCTATTTCAGTCGGACAAAAAAGTAACAAACAAGCATGCAGTCCGGTTGTTTGACCATTGCCATCCGTGGACATGTCTAATCAACCCCAGAGAAAGATTAAAAGATGCTGGACAATCATCACTAGCAGGATTCGGTAGTTATATATACTGAAAAAAAATCAACCCCAGATAAGGTAAGAGTCTCCTCTAAAGTTAATCACAGTTTCTTCCTCTTGCATCGGAGGCAGCTGACAGGGTATGTCGGACTCCTACTGGCTAAAACCCCGCGGTGTTCCTTTGGATCTTAAGTAACTTAGACCCTTAGAACGCCTCGTTTTAGTAAGTATATCACCATTACAGAATCCTCCAGACCAGAACAGTAGCTCGTACAACTTCTTTTATTAGTCAGAAACAGGTGTAACTGGCAAATTGGCAATGTCCTACACGTCAACAGACTTCACATCTTTTTCACACACGGTTGCATACAAAGTATGTCCTCTATTAAGAAAAATGTTGAAGTTTCTCTTCTTGACTTCTCTTTGACGACCCGCGTGGCGCAGCGGTTACCGTACCGGTCTGACACGCAGTGGGTCCCGGGTTCGATTCCCGGCCAGACAGTTATCTGAATGATGAGTTTAGATTCTTGTTCTGGGTCTGGGTGTTTGTGTATTCGTCTTTGTGATGGCACCCACGACACAGGAGAAAATCCTACTGTGGGGCTATGAGTGTAAGAAGCGTTTAAAGCGTTGCTATGTGTCCTTTTTTTGTTTTCGAGGAGGAAACCTTCAAAAGATACCCGACGCCGTGGGAGCGACGCAGGGTTATGTGGGATTTTTACCGCACTAAAACTCCGCCGGTGGCTGTCCTCGGCGCTAAAAAGAGGACTCCGGGATCTCCAAAAACGAACGCAACCGGAGTCCTCCAAGCGCGATACCCCCTTTGAGCTCTTCTCAGTGAGCATTGGTACTCACTGGCCTCCTGGTGTTTACGACGGCGTGTGGCCACACATACCGTCGTACTACCGTAACTACAGGCACGCGAGCATCCACTCTAGCCGCCCGCAACCCCGTTAGCCCCTATTAGTCGCCTCTTACGACAAGCAGGGGATACCGTAGCTCTATTCTGATCCCGAAACTACAGGGACTCACTACTATGTGTCCTAGCACACATTTCGATTTTTTCTATACATTTTCATCTACTCGGAAGCATTGATATTAATTCTTAAACCTATATTCATCTGCAGCCCCAAACAAAATGGGGAAGTATTGTTTATATTGCCTATTTTTCTTAATTATGTTTTAGGTGAAAAAGGCTCTAAAAGTGGGCAAAACCTATGTGCCCTCGCTATGGTACTACGACGCTATGGGGTTTTTGGCTGATGTAAGCGGCAACGATAACGAAGGTCAGGTAAGGATAGAATTGGAGGTACCATAAATTATTTATGTAGTTATATCTTGAAATGTTTACCAGATGGTAGTACAATTATTTCAAACATGAAGCAGTATGTACTGTTTCACGATTGAAATAAGTCTGCATGCCGGCGACCATACCCTTGGGTGCAAGGTTGCAAGGGTGTGGTTGCCGGCTCAGTTTTATATAAGGCAACAATCTTAGTCCTCGGGAGTAGTATCTATGATTGACTTCAGATAATAATCATGTTCTATGTGAAGTTGCTTACGGATGTCCATAGGTGGCATTGACCATATACCATCAGATGGACTCCGAGCTCGTTTACTACTTCAATCTTATAAAAAATTGATATTTAATGATAAGTTTAGAGTATAAGTAGAGTATAACCTTATACCCATAAGGGTAAGTATAAGGGTATTATAATCTTATTAGAATCAGACGATTTCATTAAATGACATCATCGATATAGAAAAACCCAAGATACACATTCAGCGTCTCAAAACTGACCGATGAAAAAGAGCGCAAAATGTCAAAATTGAGCGCTCATTTCAAGTAGTAAAAATTTATTGCTTTTTGCTTAAAGAGTTGTAAATATAACTTTCAATCATGGACATAAGGTTGTATTGTTAAAATATATGGTCGTTATGACCATTTTTAAATAACGTAAATTTAACGAGTTTTAGGTGTCATTTGTGTTCGAGACTGTGTATCTAGTGTATTTCTAAATCGATGAATGATATACATAGATATTTACGTAGACAATTTTGCAGTACAGCAAGAATGCCGCCAGTATCTTGGGAACCATTCCTGACACGGCCATTTTAAATGATTTGTAATGATAAGTTAACTGTTTATTTGTATAATTTATTTTAATTCAGTTTTTGTTCACCTATTTTATATTAATAAAATTGTTTATTAAATATTTTCGATTTACTTCTTCGATTGTACTTCTTTTAAAAGTAGGACAGTAGCTGAGATAATACACTACCATTGAAGTCTTCGGTACGCTCAGTGATTTACATCCTATACCTATATCCGATAACGAAAAAATAAAGGTTGCCCATTTTCCCCTCTGTGTCTTTTGCTTCTTTCCCTACCTTATGGAGTTGCGCGCGCATCAACTTTTTAATAAGGCAATCTAATGGTAATCCTATAATAACCTTATTACGTTGCCTTATTAAATACTAGCTCTTGCCCGCGGCTTCGCCTGCACGGTCAAAGGGAATTAATATGTATGCTTCGATCTTTAAAACTATTACGCTACGGATTTTAATGCAGTTTTTTTAATAGATAGAGTAATTCAAGAGGAAGGTTTTTTTTATGAATAATTTATGTTTAATATAGTAGAGAAACACTATTAATTTTAGATTTTTGAATTTAAGGCGGAACGAAGTTTGGCGGGTCAACTAGTTACTTAAATGAGATACAATCTTATTCCCGTGACTCTGCTCGCTTGGATCACGATTTCTATTGTAATGAGTGTTTAATGTTACTACAAGTAATAAACGATATGTCCGATAAATTGTAGCCAAATGCGATCTATAGTTTTTGTGTGAAAAAGTGCAAGGACACACATCCTCACAAACCTTCACATTTACTATGTTAATAAGAATAAGATATTAGTAACATGACGACACAACATGATACTCTGACGACCCGCGTGGCGGAGCGGTTACAATACTAGTCTGACGCGCAATGAGCCCCGGGTTCAATTCCCGGCCAGACATGTACCAATCTGAACGATGAGTTTAGATTCATGTTCTGGGTCTGGGGGTTTGTGTATTTGTCTTCTGTGTGTCCATGGTACCCACGACACAGGAGAAAATTCTAGTGTGGGGCTATGAGTGTAGAAAGCGTGTAAACATTGGTAGTGTTCTAAGCATCATTAGAACAATTTGATTATTTTATTGTAAATGCTGTGTTAAATTTATGAAGGCAGCAAATATACAATACAAACACTCTTTATTGTATATTAGTGACAGATATATAACAAAAAATAAAGACATAATGCACTAAAATAGCGACCTCTTCCAGACAACCTTAAAATCACTAAAGGAAAAATAATACAAAGTAATGTATATATGCGTCTTTTCAACATTACTTTATACAAATTTATAGTAATGTTGAAAAGACGCTGCCAGCAACGCAATATTCTTAAGGATTACGCCGCGCAACCTGAGTCTACGTGCCGTTGCGACGTTGCCAAACTGTCTCGTAAACATCCCGCGCAAAATCGAACGGCCGACTTGTTGCACGTTGCCGCTCTTGGCTCATGAACACGAGTCCCGCGTCAGTGACGTCAGTGTCGCACTGTTTCTAGTCAAAAGCATACGCGTAATGGGTCCCTGGACATCGTGGAGTAACGAAACGGTTTTACGTTTGATAGAAGCCTATCAAAGTCATGAGATGTTGTGGGACACCGCAAACATTGACTATAGGAATAAAAGAAAGAAAATTGAAGCGTGGGAGACCATAGCTAAGGCATTAGGGTTACAAAGGAATGAAGCTGAAACTAAAATGCACACGTTGCGATCGCAATTCATTCGAGAGAAGAAGAAACTATCGGCGTTGAAGGCTGCTGGTGGCAGACGAGAGGACCTTAAGTACAGTACATGGTTCGCGTATGATGCAATGACGTTTTTGCTGAAGGGGTCCTCGAAATCTGGTAACATGGATGCATCAGATACGCCGGTAAGTTACATGTAAATATGCACCACGTATTGTGGTAGTCCAAAGCTTGGCGAAACTTTGGAACTATGGAGTCCGGATGCTTGTGTTGACATGTGATGAATATGTTGACAATTCTTTAAATTGTCACTCTCTCAACTTTGGTTGACGCATTTTGGTACGCTTAAATAAGACATATTATTAATCATATGTCATAGGTTTTATGGGTATATCATACCTATTTATGTTTTATCAGTAATTTTACATTGAGCTATACAAATATTTAACTTTATATATCTTAAACTTTACAATCGTAAAAACTGTTTTAGAAACCTTTTAATATTTTTTACCAAACATTTATTTCAACGTGGTGAATAAAAATCATATTTACTTTTGAAATTTAATTTCTCTGGGTTGTTTTGCCCTCGTAGCGCAGAGTCGACAAACTAATTTCAGGTGGTAGAACCAGCGTATTTCGACCAGGAAAGTACCACCGTCTCACTTATTTCTAGCTTGAAGCAGTTCCTGCTTTTCGGTGGTAGGGAGTGGTCACCAGCTCGCTTTATATAAGGAGTCCTCGGAGGTAGTAATGCACCTATGTCTGACTTCAGATAAAACTAATGTTCTATATGAAGTTGGTCACAGATGTCTATGGGCTGTAGTAACCACTCCTTTGC